>SKCR01029366.1:0-118900 GCA_019454045.1 Zanthoxylum bungeanum | reverse complement strand
ATACATGCCGAATGGATCACTTGACAGGTGGATTTTCCATAGATCCGATGAGTCTATGCTTGACTGGAAGCAACGAAAAAAGATCATCCTTGACATAGCCAAGGGACTAACATATCTTCATGAAGATTGTAGGCAGAAGATACTCCACCTGGATATCAAGCCCCAAAACATTCTCTTAGATGACAACTTTAATGCCAAAGTTGCTGATTTTGGTTTGTCAAAACTGATTGACCGCGACCAGAGCCAAGTTGTGACAACCATGAGAGGAACTCCCGGATATTTAGCTCCTGAATGGCTTAGCTCAGTAATTACAGAAAAAGTAGATGTCTACAGCTTTGGAGTTGTAGTGCTGGAGATATCGTGTGGCCGGAAAATTTTTGACCGGTCCCAGGCTGAGGAGGATGACATGTATCTGCTGAGCCTTTTCAAGAAGAAGGCAGAGGAGGAAAAATTGTCAGACCTTGTTGATAAACACATTATGGATATGCAATCAAATGGAGAAGAAGTAGTGAATATGATGAAGGTGGCTGCTTGGTGTTTGGAAAGCGATTTTGCAAAAAGACCTTCCATGTCAATGGTAGTTAAGGCTTTGGAGGGTGCTAGTGTTGCAGAGATTCAGCATAACATTTTCCATTATAATCTGTTTAATCTACCATCAACAGAAACATTGGCAAATGTTGATCAACGGGAAGAAAACGATAATCCCACTACTGTATTGTTGCCTTCAGTTTTGTCGGGGCCAAGGTGACAGATGATTAGCAATTATATTAAACCATGTATATTTGGCATTTAAGCCATCTCTAAATCACTTGAATAAATTCTTCATTTTTGTTGCTGCTGATGATGTGTTTGTGCAATTATTCTCACAAACAATAGAATCACTGACTCTTAATAAGATCGGAATGGTTATACCCAATAATACTCTATACTTTCTTGATTACTAAAAGGTCGATCCCTTACTCCGAGGATTTTCGTACAACTTATATCACCTTGTTACAAGGAAAACAAACTAACAGAGGTCACATTCTATTTACATTTCCCACTAACTGGCTTACTCCATAAAATCTCGGAACTTCCTTATTCTGGGCGGTTATCCAACTTAAAGAAACGGAAAGTGATTAATTGACTGTCTGATTCATTGTTTAGAAGATTCGTGCATTAAGGAGTTGATATTTCGGGCAAATTCCTTGCGTGACTTCTGCTTGCCTCCGTTGGAGCCGAGCCTGATATGGACTTTCTATCGGGGAGTCTTGAATTCAGACTCTAATGGAGGCTCTCGTATCAGATTCTAACGATAGATCCTAACGTCGGACTCTAATGGAGGTATTGATTTCAGACTCTGACGATAGGTCCAGAAGGCTAGTTCTGACGGGAGGTCCTGGAGGCTGGTTCTGACAGAAGGTCCCAAAGCCCTCTTTGTCTAGCCACGTGTCATTTTACTGAATGCTTGATTTTCCCCAATCATGAATCCTAGTATCAATGATATTCTAGCTTAAATGTTGTATATATATGGCAAACTATTCTAACAAATCTGGGATGTGTGAAATAGATTCAGCTAAATGTTTCCATTTAAGGGTGGGGGTAGACTCGGCCACGGTTTCGGTTCCAAAATCGGAATCGAACCCCCAAACGGTTCGGTTACGATTCCATAAAATTCCGAACCGTAACCTTAAGGTTCGGTTCGGTTCCGGGGTTCGGAACCGAAATCGAACCATTTTTTTTTTCTCTTAAAAAACCGATCCAAATTTTTCGATTCGGATCTGGAACCGAACCGAACCGTGGCCACCTCCAGGTGGGGGTTCTCTCATATAAAAGGATGACATGGTCAAGAAGAGTTTGATAAAATCCCTTAATTCTTAAATAAAATATGATAGGGTTATTTTTGGAAGCAACCGGGCGAAAAGAGACTTTGAATTCAAAGAATTGAATTGATCAACAAAAGTCTACTCAAGTGATTAATTTAAAACAAAAATAAAAATAAAAAAAATTCACCGGGTGTAATTTTAAAGCATTTGATTTGTGATCTAAAAGGAAAAATGCAATTCGAAAGTATTTAGACATAAGTTGATCACGACAACACAAAGCACAAGAAGCAATGTTTTGTATTGTATAATGTTCAACAAAATGCAAAATGAATCTACCAAATTATCATAGATTTGGCCATAATTTTATTTACCCAGTATCATCAGAGATCAAAATGATAAAAGGGATGTCAAACATAGATGTGTCATCATTTATGGCTATTTTATTCAATAAAAAAAGGACTGCAGAACTGATAAAAACGTTATATTGTCCCAAACAAACAGTTCCAAATAACACTCTTATACACCAGGAACAGTCAACAATGCATCCACACATTGGCAGTTCAAAGCCTCCTGTACGAAATTGAAAACAGACGTTAAGGTTATGAGTAAACTAGTATAAAATTCATGTTACCAAAAAAAAACAAGCAGAAAACAATCAATAGAAAGCAGTTTGATGATAGATGCAAAGAAATTCAATAAGTTGTTGAGCATCGCTTTCAAGTACTGAACCTGCTGAACATTTAGAGCACACTTGCATACAATTCTTTTTCAAGTCGAAGAACGACTGCTGCATAGTGAATAGGAAAAAAAAAAAGCACAGCTTTGATATTTCATAAGAAATGAACTAGCGGGTACTGGATAGACAACTACTCCTCGGAAGTACTTCAATGCACATTAGAAAGAGACCAGCAGAATGTAATGGTATATAAAAGTTTCCATTTGAATAGCCATCTGCATTATCTAGATATTTCATTTGATTTTAAGAACAAAATGGACAACCATTCAGACTCTACAAACTCCTATGAAGATCACGAGGCCCTTCTGCTGCACCAATGCTTTGGTTAGAGAAAACTTATCCCTCTGGGAAAACCAGTCAAACTCTACAAAACTTTTCTGAAATTAATCTAAGGACAAGACAACTCTAGTCTCTTGCAGCCCAAAACATATTTTGCAATCAGTCCAGAGCACAAGAAACAATTTCCATCATATTGGTGTTTCCCTAACATGAAATACCACTTCCGTCTTTCATACTACAGATCTATTCTACTCCAAAATCATGTCTAAATCACAGGTGCAAGCACAAAATGCTAAAAATGCCTCATCCAATCGAAAGAGGTTGGTCAAGAAAGTACAAGTAACATGTGGAATTGAAAAAGGGATTTTATATAACCATTTTTTTTAGCATCTAAAGAGTCCATTGACATCAGCCAAATATATATTGTAAATCAAACTTCACAAATCCTAAGCCAATAAGAAACACAGTAACAGATAATATGCTGATTCACCATCCATTGTTATATTTTTTTGCTTTCCTCAACAATTAGCTTCTCTCCTCAATTTCAGATTATTAAAGCCAAGGAAAAAGGGAAAATCCTCTCATAAAACAAGGGCTAACTGCTATATTAGACCAATTTTAATAGGTATTTGCATAACGTTCGCAAGAATTCTCCAATTATCAAATTCAGTTTCATTAAAAGCAAAATCAATCGAAAGTTCCTAATGCAAATGGACAAGGACCTCATCATATTCACAAAAAAAGTTTGTAACATCAATTTTGGTGGAATGTATCTTTCAAATTTTCAAATAGCATACAAACACAAGAAGGTCCATAATTTGAACAATTTCAAATAACATCAGTTTTGGCTCAGCGGCCTATGGCTGTCACGTTTAGGCTTAGCGGCCTTGCCCAAAATCGTTAAGGCTAGGTGTTCTTCAGAATGAGCGGTATTTTCTGTCCACTCTAACAAAAATTTGCCGTGAAAAACGTCGATCAACGTCCGTTGACCGCAGGTCCATGCCGGATTTTACACCCTAATCCTAACTCTAATCTTTAGTTTCAAAAATCAACTCACTGTCTCATCCATTTCAAGAAACCCCATTTTAAAACATAAATCCTATTTAAAAAACCCTAATTCCTTCAATTTTTGTTAGTTTCTCATAAAATTGACCTATGTAAATCTTATCCATCACTCAAACAACATTTCCTTAAGATTAATTTGTCCAAATTATACCAAATCTTAACCCTAATTATGGAAATCCCCAATTTCCAATTAATTTCCTAGGCTCTGCCTAAGCGCTAGGCATTGAGTCGTTGCTCGACTGGCGCCTAACACATTTTAGAACATTGGAGGAGAAACAAACAAATTGCTAAGGAAAGCAAAAAAGTATGACATGGGATGGTGAATCAATGGATCATCTGTTTATTGTTTATTGGCTATTTTGGACCTATCACAGTAACATTGCTCTTTTGAGGTGACAATGAACTCCTTTAAGGATGGTCCAACATGTTTCATGTGAAGATATTGGAAAGAGAGATGTGTGTAGCGTTAAAGAGATTGAAGCACTCTTGTTCAGATTGAATTAGAATATCATATCTTTTATTTTCACAAGAAATCTTTTTTGTTCACATTGCACCATTTTACTAAATAGTAATTTAGGCACTTCTTGGTCTTCCAAATTTTCAAATAGCATAGAAACACAACAAGGTTCGTACTCCGTAATTTGAACACTTTTAACAATTTTTACTAACGGGTCTATTTGAGACTCCTATCCAGCCACATTACATAATGAGCCCTTCATAACATTCTCATCATGCTTTCTGATTCAATACATGAACCTATATAAATTCTGTATTCAAGCCACATCATTTTACAGTGTTATAAAACGCGCTAGGTGCTAGTCGGGAGGCAACTCAGTGCCTAGCGCCTAGGAAATTAATCAGAAATGGAGAATTTTCATGATTAGGTTTAAGATTTGGTGTGATTTTGACATAGGGAAATATTGTTCGAGTAATGGGTAAAATTTATTTATGGTCAATTTGAAGAGAAACTAATAAAAATTGAAGAAATTAGAGTTTTTTGAAATTAGGGTTTATGATTTAAATTATGTTTATTTTTTTTTTTGAAATGGATGAATTAGAGAGTTAATTTTGTAAAATTAGGATTTAGGTATGAACTTTGAAGAATTAGAAAAATTAGGGTTTACGCAAGTAGAAATTTTGTGTTTAAATTTTTAGTGATTTGTGTTGAAAAAAAAATTGCAAGAGAAACGATGTTGATGAGAAACTAACAAAAAATTTGAAATAAGTAGATTGTGTTTAAATTGATAGTAATTTGTTTTAATTTATATTTCCTTTTTCCCTTAGAACGGCCAGTTTTGGGGGTGTTAATCTCCCCCAAAATGTGCATATATATATATATTTTTAATTTTCTTTAACCCCTCAAAACGCAGCGCCGCGACGAGCGGCGCTGTAAGGCTGCACTATGCAGCTTCAAGTGTGATTAGGCGGCGCCAAGGCCGCCGAATTGCTGATTTGAGGCCGTGTAGGCCAGTGGCCGCTTAATATGGGCGATTAGCCCTAAATCGTGGCAGCCATTGGCCGCCTATCCTCTACGCGCCGCCTCTTGAGCACTGTCATCTTAAACCGATTTTGAACCTTAAATAAACACACCTTAAATCTTCACGAAGAAGCCTCAATTGTGATCAATTCAACAAGTAAAGGCATTCACAACCACATATTTTGCCTATTACTTGCACCATTTTACAAAATTTACGAAGAATCCACTAATATGAGCCCATGCTCAGAAACACATCATTCATAAACTCGAATATTCATAGACGAACAGTATCTTTGATATAACCCATTAGTTTTTTGTATTCAAGATAAAAAGAATAAACCAAAATAAAATATAAATTAAAAAGAAAAAACCACAACACAATAAAAAACAGAAACCACTAACAAGAAGCCTTAATTGTTCAGAAAAAACGAGCGGAAAACTAGTCAATCCCAAAATGAACACTATCTCAATTAAGCCAAAAACCTATAAATAATATCTAGTAAACCGCATAACATTGGTAAGCTATCCATCAGAAACACGAAATCAATCACTTTGAACGTCCCATAATTTAATAATCCTAAAAAAAAATGTTCAAAATCAAGCCCTAGACTATGCAATACCACAAAATCTAATAACACCCCAATAAAAACAAAAAATAAAAATGTCAAGAACACAAATTAGATCATGCATAAAAAAAAAACACATGAATAAAAAATCCCAACAAGCAAACACCAAATTAACAAAAGAAAACTCGCCACGAAAGATATAGACGATGAAGAGAAGGAAGCTGAGATTACTAGGCATTGGCAGTTTTAGGAATGAGAGGGATGGGGGCGCCCTTCTGGGTCTGGGCCTGCTTCAATTTGGCCTCCTCTTCGCGGATCTTCTGCATCTGCAACATTCGTTCCATAACGATTTCGTACTCGCACTTCTCGTAGGAGTGGCGGTCGTTCTCGCACTTCCAGGGCAAGTAAAACTCCGCTTGCCTGCACTTATTCAGTGGGATCAGCAAATGCGCGCACTGGTCTCTGTACGGAATCGGGACTCTTGCCTCCAACATCTCCTCTTGTGTTGCTATCATCTTCTTCGATGATCCCTCTACTTCCATGATTCGATGGATTTTAACCCCTCTTTGTTTGTTTGTTTGTTTCTTGCTAACTCTTGCTCGCCTTGCTGTGTTCCTGGTGTTTTGCAACTGCGACTTTGTGTATATATAAAAGTAAATTACTCCCCCTTCTCCCCTTCAGTTTTACCCCAATATTTTTCCCTCCTTGTGAAATCACTCTTTTGATTTTTGTTAATAAATATTACAAATTTTATATTTATTAATTTAATTTTTTTATTTATTTTTAATTTATTAATATTACTTATGGATAAAAAAAATAATTTATAAAATAAATTTTTTGATAGTTTATTTGTTTAATAAATCTAATATATTTATTAAAAAAATTTATGTTGTTATTTGTACTATTTTTTAAATATATATTTTGTAATGTACCTCAGAATATTTTTATAATACATACATAGTGTTAAATAAATTAAATAAATATAAAAATTAAATAAATAAATAAATAAATAATAAATTTGAAATCTGTAATATTTATTAAATAAATAAATTGTTGGAGGAGGGGGAGGGGGAATCACACCCATATATAAAATCAAAAGTGTCATTGTGGTGTGTAAAACATGACGTTTTGAGTTTGTTTATAACCTTAAGGGATAGAAATATCATTTGACGATAAATTTTAACAGGGAAATCATCGCCGAAGTACTTGTTATTTGCCATATATTTAATCCACTATCAAATATTTGCTAGAACGTATAGTATCTAAAAACAATCAGCCCTTTCAAGAAACACCAAGATATTTTAGCATGAAGTCCTCTTTGATCATAATGGCATTTGAACAGTTCTGCTTTTATATAAATATCTTATTATTAACATATATATTTGGAACCAGCGGTTAAATGTAGGTTCATAACTGATTTTTGTAATTATTTAGAGCATTCATTGTCAATTTTATGAATTAAATTGATGTGAAAAGTTACTGTAATAACCGGTGGAGCAAGATGGATTGGAGCAGTCACATCAAAAAACTATTTGCTGAGAATGGTGCCCACATTTTCATAGCAGACATTGTTAATCATGTCAGTTCCTGGAAAGGCCAATTAGACATAAGGTTCAACAATGCGCGAATTTCGGGTTCTGAAAGATGCATCACAAGCCCTAAAAACGGAGGATGTGAAGTTTGTTCTGCCAGTCAATTTGAATGCCACATTTCATGGCCATGATCGAAGACTAGAGAAAAGGCAGTATTATATGCATGTGGAGCTCTACAGCCATCATGGGTGGCCTTGCATCGCATGTCTATTCTTTATCAAAAGGGGCCATCATTGGCTTGTGTTCTGAGGATCTAGTAGCGACTGTTCAGTAGTAAAATCGGATCCACATATATTGTACTATATTTTTCCATTTTCATTTCTCCGTAAAATTTGATTAGAGAGACAAATAGTATGTAAGAAAATAAAATCGAGCTGGATTGGAGAATATAAAAAGGCAGGCAAGGGAACACATACCTTCCCGCCAAAATTAATAATATGTTTATTATATTTTCGTCTGTGTCCTTATTATATAATTACTGTAGCTGACTAGTTTGATTTTTATTGACTAATTATTGATGTCACCACTGTTGTTACGTATTTACATGTCTCATTGATCATATGCAATATAGATAGCACGACATCACTATTAGTTGGATAATCGTGTTAAAGTCCGGGTTAAATTAATAATTTCATTTAATTATTTATATTTATATTATTAAAAAATAAATAAAAACGAAGGATGTGAAGTTTGTTCTGCTAGTCAATTTGAATGCCATATTTCATGGCCATGATAGAAGGCTAGAGAAAAGGCAATATTATATGCATGTGGAGCTCTGCAACCATCACGAGTGGCCTTGCATCGCATGCCTATTCTTTATCACAAGAGGCCATCATTGGCTTGGTGAGAAGCATATCCTACGAGTTGGGAAAGGATGGAATTCGAGTGAACTACATTTCGTCTCATGGAGACAACTGAAGAAGTTGTTGTAGGGGTTTTTCTAGGGGCTGAATCTGGTAACGCAGCGGAAGCGGTGAAAATCGTATTTTCAGATTTCAAAACTTTTTCTCGGATTAATTAAATAAACATATTTATTTAATTATCCAATAATCAAATTATGAAATAAAATTCAAATAAATCATATTCAAGTGAATTTACCGAATTACCCTTATATTGGTACTTTGTCCATTTTAGTCTGAAATTGATCAAATCAATTTTGAATGATTCTAATCATTTCTAGGATGAACTTAGCATGCTTAAAACATCAAAACACCAAAAGCACCAAAAATCCCAAATTCTTTAGTCTTGCCCGAGAGCTCCATTTAAGAGGGGGGGGGGGGGGGGGGGAGATTGTGCATTTTGTCATTTCATGGATCAAAACACATCAAGATGTAATCCAATCAACATGAAACTTTATATGCATCATATACACATCTAAATACACAACATAAATAAAAAGCCCCAAATTTGGAATTGGTCATGAACCCTAATTTCTCAATTTCATCAAATTGGACAAATTAGACCAAATACACTAAATCAATTACTTCAATCATCTTTCTTCCATCCAATCCAAGTCTCAACACAATGAAACAACTCAAGATCAAATCTAGGTCATCTTAGAGTGAGTCAACAACTCTAGATTAGCAACATGGTTTCCAAAACCTTAAAAGAATGCTTACAACTACAATAGTCACAAACTTCTTTCATCACACATGCTCAACACTTCCATCAAAACTTCCATCAACAAAAATAAAGAATAAAGAAAGGAATAACTAAAGAACATCATATGTTATAGCCTAGATCATAAGGAACAATTTTTATCTATGGTAAGTTGAAAAAACTTACCAAATCCAAGCCTTTCTTTGATTTTAATCATTTCTTCTTCACAAGTTTCTTTGGTTTCCTTTTTAATGGAGTTTGTGAAAAGTGTATTAGGTTGCAAATGAAAATGAAATGAAAACAATATATACTTGTGGTAAAAATTGCCCTTGGCCGAATTCACCCAAACATATACAACAAATTTCATTTCAATTTCATTTAACTTTGCATTTGATAAAGTAAATTAAATATCTAAAAACACTTTATAGATATTTATTTTAAGTCAACAAAGGCAACTTTAATCATTTCAAAACAAATATCTAAAGTTAAGATATTTATATTTTAATTATATTTATTATTTAACAATTAAATAATTAATTAATTAATTAAATATAAATATATTAAATATATGTATTATATTTACATTAAATATCAAATACATATATTCATTTATGATATTAAATGTAAATACACAATAATTAAGTAAATGACTATCGGGTCCCTACACATGTACTTTGCGTTTAACCTTTAAACGACTTTATAAATAATCAATGTTATTTATTAATGTTGCTCTAGTGCTCTACGAGTTTATTTCATTATTGAGACTCTCTAGATTCAGGCATATCCGTCACGAAATCCAATTTCGTGTCCATAATTTATCCACCCGTAAATTATGACGATCACGGATAAACTTGCTGAATCATACAGGTCGAGGTCATGGCAAATGTATAATTCCTCCGTCACAGGTATCCAGATATATCCCACAGATATAGATATAAACGTCAAATCTCTATGGGGATTATCCAGTCGACTATTCTATTAGCAATCTCAAAAGAATGTTTAGAACTAACTTCTAAACTTTACCACGGGCCCATGGTTTTATCTGATTGCTAATTATATGGACTACCTATGCTCTGTTACATAGAACTGACGGATCCTATCTTGATACACACAGGACATCCTGAGGATCTATCTACACCCAACGAACAGCCGGAGGTCTGATCTTAATAGATCGGTGACGTGACCGCCATCTAAGTGTAGAAGATGTCTCATGTGCCCACGATGGCATCTCAAGTCTAAGAATCACAAGTTCTACTCAACCCAAGAAGATTCTTATTGACGCTGGTGTACCATCCATTAAGAATCTTCGGTGAGTCGTTCAGTGTTTATCCGCTATAAACACCTACACGTCTATACTAGTCTCCAAGACTTATGGTTTATTGAGAAACCATTGGAATCATATATTCCAGTATACGACATGTACCGGTCTCAACGGGTTTACGATACTGACCAAGTAGTGTAAACCTTGACCAGGAACTGTCTGAGAATGACAACGTCATGATACTACTCAATGTCCGTTGCGACGCTTTTGCAACTGTATCATGACTAATCATTCTAGGGTCATTACGTCTTTACCATATTAAAAGATTCATTATATTATAGAAACTGCATATATTATTCATAATAATAATGTTTTACAGAAGTATTTACACAGAAATACAACCGGGAATTGGCGCTGTGAGCATCAACCCCAACAAAAACTCTCACTTGCTCTAGTGCCAATAACGATTGTATCTAATACCCATCGACTCCACGTGTTTATCAAACAACTTCGGAGGTATGGTATTCGTCAGCGGGTCTGCTACATTATCTTCACTCGGTACCTTGCACACGACAATATCCCCTCGCGACACAATCTCTCGAATGATGTGGTACTTGTGTTCCACATGCTTCGACTTCTGATGCGCCCTTGGTTCCTTTGCTTACGCAATGGCTCCAGTATTATCACAGTATAACGGAATCGCATTCTCGATACTTGGGATAACTCCCAATTATGTGATAAAATTCTTTATCCACACAGCCTCTTTTGCGGCTTCAGAAGCTGCAATATATTCCGCCTCAGTGGTGGAATCAGCTGTTGATCCCTGCTTGGAACTCTTCCAACAAACTGCACCTCCGTTAAGGGTAAAGACAAATCCAGATGTAGACTTTCTATCATCGGGATCCGATTGGAAATCGGAGTCTGTATACCCATTAACTTGCAGTTCGTTTCCTCCATAAATTATTAACTTATCCTTAGTACCTTTAAGATACTTAAGGATATGTTTAATGGCCATCCAATGGTCATTACCTGGGTTGGACTGATATCTGCTAGTTACGCTAACAGCGAAACTGATATCAGGCCTTGTACATAACATGACATACATTATGCTACCCAAACACGAAGCATAAGGTTGGCTAGAAATTCTAACCTTCTCATCTTCTGTTTGTGGACACATCTTCTTTGAAAGATGAATCTCATGTCTGAACGGTATGTTTGCTGTCTTACAGTTACCAAAATTATACCGTTCCAAGATCTTATCTATGTACGTTGATTGTGATAACCCAATCAGCCTCCTTTGTCTATCTCTATAGAGTTTTATCCCTAAAACATATGAAGCTTCTCCTAGGTCCTTCATGGAGAATTCTTACAGAGGTACACTTTGATGCTTTGTAACATGCCTAAATCATTCCCAATAATTAGGATGTCATCAACATATAGAACTAAAAATACGACCATGCTCCCACTGGCCTTCTGATACACACAGGACTCTTCTGAATTCTTGAGAAAACCAGACGATCTGATAATCTCGTCGAATCGAAGATTCCAACTTCGTGAAGCTGGTTTAAGCCCATAAATGGACTTCTTAAGCTTACATACCATACCCGAGTTTTCGCTGGACGTAAAACCTTCCGGGTGTTCCATATAGATTTCTTCATCAAGAAATCCATTTAGAAAAGCCATTTTGACATCCATTTGCCAAATCTCGTAGTCATGATATACAGCTATAGAAAGAAAAATCTGAATAGACTTAAGCATTGCTACAGGTGAAAAAGTCTCATCGTAGTCGACGCCAGGCCGCTGCGTGTAACCTTTTGCTACCAGTCGGGCCTTGTAAGTTTCAACCTTACCGTCAGGCCCGCGCTTCCTCTTGTAAACCCATTTACAACCGATAGGAACAATTCCTTCGGGAAGCGGAACCAAGTCCCAAACTTGATTCTCATGCATTGAGTCTATTTCGGATTTCATGGCACTTTGCCATTTCACGGAGTCGATGTCCAACATCGATTCTCTATAGGTGAAAGGATCTGTCTCTTCTACTAAGAGAACATCCAGACTCTTTTCTTGTATCAAATACAAGCGTTCAGGAGGTCTGGATACCCTTTCCGACCTACGGAGTGTATGTGTTGAAGGTCCTTCATCTACTTGAACTTCAGGTTCCTCTTTGGTTCGTTGTTTTCAGGTTATACTTCATCAAGCTCAACCTGTCTATGATTACCACCTTCTGACAAAAATTCTACTTCTAGAAAATTTGCGAAGCGAGCTACGAATACATTTCGATGCTCGGTATCATAGAACAGATATCCCCTCGATTCGGAGGATATCCAACAAACCTAAACTTTTGCCCTCGAGGCGAAAGCTTATTTTGCTGAGTTACCCTGACATAGGCAGGACAACCCCAAACCTTAATATAATTAAGATTTGGTCTCCTACCGAACCATATCTCATACATTGTCGTAGGAACAGCCTTTGAAGGAATCTTATTCAAAAGATGTGCGGCGGTTAAGAGAGAGTAGCCTCATAAATAATAGGGCAAATCTGTGAAACTCAACATTGATCGGACCATATCCAATAAAGTCTGATTTCTCCTCTCAGATACTCCATTATGATGTGGGGTACCTGGAGGAGTATATTGAGCGAGAATCCCATTCTCCTTCATATAATCCATGAACTCACCACTCATATATTCGCCACCTCGATCAGATCGAAGGCATTTAATATATTTACCAGTTTGTTTTTCTACTTCATTTCGGAATTCTTTGAACTTTTCAAAAGTTTCCGATTTATGTCGCATCAAATAGACATAACCATACCGTGACAGATCATCGGTAAAGGTAACGAAGTATGAATAACCACTGCGAGCAGTTTGACTTAGTGGACCACATACATCAGAATGTACGAGTTCCAGTAAGTTAGTGGCACGGTGTCCAACACCAGAAAATGAGGCTTTGGTCATTTTACCCCGAATACATGATTCACAGGTTGGATAGGATTCAATGGTGAGATCTGATATCAAACCATTCCTAACCAATTGGTTAAGGCGCTTAATGCCAATGTGACCTAACCGCATATGCAATAGTTCAGTATTATTAACTTCAGGTAATCTACGTTTATTAATTCCAGAACTTAAAATATCTTTTGATATTTGCAGTGTATAATGACCATGCTTATTTGGACAACAAAGGATCTGAATA
This sequence comes from Zanthoxylum bungeanum, assembly GCA_019454045.1. Taxonomy (NCBI): domain Eukaryota; kingdom Viridiplantae; phylum Streptophyta; class Magnoliopsida; order Sapindales; family Rutaceae; genus Zanthoxylum; species Zanthoxylum bungeanum. Next base: position 105,326 of record SKCR01029366.1, on the reverse strand, counting down.
TTATTCTTATCATATAAATACAAAGAACTGTTCTTAATATTAATACAAAAGCCTTCTGTATCTAATACAAAAAGGGATATAATATTAGCTACACATCCAGGCATAAAAAAGCATTCATTTAACAAAAATGTCCCATTCGGCAATGAGATCTCCCATACTCCCACTGCAACTGCATCCAGTGAGTCTCCACTCCCGAATCGCAACTGCATCTCTCCAGGCTTCAGCCTCCTACTTTCCTTCAGCATCTGCAACGAATTGCAAATGTGAATGGGACAAGCAGAATCTAAAATCTAGTTGGATGTGACGGCTTCACAAGCCAAAAATATATCAATAACTGGAAAAATAAAAGTACCTGATGTTGATGCTCTCCCCCTCCTTATCTGGGCAATGTAGTCTGGACAGTTCCTCTTCCAGTGCCCGACTTTGCCGCAGTGGTGGCATTTGTCTTCTGAAGCCCTTTTGGGCTTTGCAATCTTCGCATGTTGTTCAGGACCAACAGCCTTCTTCTTCTTCTTGCCTTTCTTGTTCTTTCCCTTGGACATTCCTTGGGAAGAAGCAGAAAGAGAAGAAGATCTAGGAGGGCGAGTCGGTAATCCCTTCCTAAGGTCCTCTTCTGCCGTGAGCAACATCCTATGTAGCTCATGGTAGGTACAGACAGTCCCGTGCATGTTGAAGTACATCACGAACTGGCGAAATGAAGCTGGAAGTGAACCAAGAATGACACTCCTTCCGAGAATGTCATTCAAGATGAGATTATGTTGCCTCAATTGATCGATCAAATCGATCATTTGAAGAACATGTGGGCTAACAGCTTGCCCCTCATCCAGACGCGCATGGAACAGTTCCATGGCGACTTTGTGAATAATCACTTGTTCTTGGTTCTCAAACGATTGTCTCAATCGTGTCATCATACTATAAGAATCAACCATAACATAGTATTGTTGCTTGAGTTTTGGAGACAGTGAACTGAGGATGTATGATTTAACCCTTAAATCATCATCCTTCCAAGTTTCAAAAACTCGGCGTTCCTCCTCCGTAGCATCCGTACCCACTGCAAGGGGCAACGGACCCTCAAGAACATAACCCAGCTTTTCAGAATCGAGGACAATCCTCAAGTCCATTTCCCAGTCTGTAAAGTTCTCAGTGCCTTTTAGTTTGTTCGCATCAAGCATACGCGCAAACTGATTTGTGGATTGTCCCGCCATCGCAAATCTATCATATAGATCACGAAAAACGGTTAGCAGAAATCAAGCAGTTTCATATAATATCAAAAGCTTAAACTAGATCATGGATTTTTAATCTAATATGCCCCTCCCACTAAATCATGCAATACTGTAATCCCCAAACAGAATACAAATATTTAATAATTAAATTAAATACAAATAGTGAAAGGTGGATCCCGTGAATATATTTCAGCTCACAGCAGAGGCACGGTCTCGCCTACGTATATTCATCAGGTAGACAACTCATTTGTCAATCACTCAATAGTGAATCCTAAGTTTCCGGTCCTAGTCGTTTCTCGTTGTCGCTGCGAAGGCAGGCCCACAAGGAGACGTACCAAAGTTAAACTCTTCAATGATAAACACAAGTTACTCACGTAATCCTGACAGCTAGGGCACTTTCAGAATTCCGCTTTCGCTTGAATTTATCTAATATCTGATATACATTCGGTATGAATAAATCTCTATCGGCTACACCCTCACAGCAGAGGCACGGTCTCAGATGTAGTCACGGAGAAGTATTCATAAATCGTATTGACAAGACGGACCACATAACATGCATCAAATACATAATTACATTAAAACCTTATTAATTAGGGAATTTTCCGTTAAGTGTCATACACCCTAAATCTAATAGATTCAATTTCTAATAAGCATGTATAAAGTCAAGAATAGATGATTTAAATAAAGCTAATCATTTTAAGCGGCCTAGAATCAGACTCGCTCTGATACCATTTTGTAGGGGTTTTTCTAGGGGCTGAATCCGGTAATGCAGCGGAAGCGGTGAAAATGGTATTTTACTATTTCAAAAATTTTTCTCGAATTAATTAAATAAACATATTTATTTAATTGTCCAATAATCAAATTATGAAATAAAATTCAAATGAATCATATTCAAGTGAATTTACCGAATTACCCTTATATTGGTACTTTGTCCATTTTAGTCCGAAATTGATCAAATCAATTTTGAATGATTCTAAATCATTTCTAGGATGAACTTAGCATGCTTAAAACATCAAAACACCAAAAGCACCAAAAATCCCAAATTCCTTAGTCTTGGCTGAGAGCTCCATTTAGGGGGGGTTTGTGCATTTTGTCGTTTCATGCATCAAAATACATCAAGATGTAATCCAATCAACATGAAACTTTATATGCATCATATACACATCTAAATACACAACATAAATGAAAATCCCCAAATTTGGAATTGGTCATGAACCCTAATTTCTCAATTTCATCAAATTGGACAAATTAGACCAAATACACTAAATCAATTACTTCAATCATATTTCTTCCATCCAATCCAAGTCTCAGCATAATGAAACAACTCAAGATCAAATCTAGTTCATCTTAGAGTCGGTCAACAACTCTAGATTAGCAACATGGTTTCCAAAACCTTAAAAGAATGCTTACAACTACAATAGTCACAAACTTCTTTCATCACACATGCTCAACACTTCCATCAAAACTTCCATCAACAAAAACATAAAGAATAAAGAAAGGAATAACTAAAGAACATCATATGTTATAGCCTAGATCATAAGGAACAATTTCTTATCTAATGGTAAGTTGGAAAAACTTACCAAATCCAAGCCTTTCTTTGATTTTAATCCTTTCTTCTTCACAAGTTTCTTTGGTTTTCTTTTTAATGGAGTTTGTGAAAAGTGTATTAGGTTGCAAATGAAAATGAAATGAAAACAATATATACTTGTGGTAAAAATTGCCCTTGGCCGAATTCACCCAAACATATACAACAAATTTCATTTCAATTTCATTTAACTTTGCATTTGATAAAGTAAATTAAATATCTAAAAACACTTTATAGATATTTATTTTAAGTCAACAAAGGCAACTTTAATCATTTCAAAACAAATATCTAAAGTTAAGATATTTAATATTTTTAATTTTAATTATTTAACAATTAAATAATTAATTAATTAATTAAATACAAATATATTAAATATATGTATTATATTTACATTAACTATCAAATACATATATTCATTTATGATATTAGTCAAATATCTCAATTTGACATTTAATTAATGTGTATTTAAAATAATCAAGCATTAAATGTAAATACACAATAATTAAGTAAATGACTATCGGGTCCCTACACATGTACTTTGCGTTTAACCTTTAAACGACTTTATAAATAATCAATGTTATTTATTAATATTGCTCTAGTGCTCTACGAGTTTATTTCATTATTGAGACTCTCTAGATTCAGGCATATCCGTCACGAAATCCAATTTCGTGTCCATAATTTATCCACCCGTAAATTATGTTGATCACGGATAAACTTGCTGAATCATACAGGTCGAGGTCATGGCAAATGTATAATTCCTCCGTCACAGGTATTCGGATATATCCCAGAGATATAGATATAAACGTCAAATCTCTATGGGGATTATTCAGTCGACTATTCTATTAGCAATCTCAAAAGAATGTTTAGAACTAGCTTCTAAACTTTAACACGGTCCCATGGTTTTATCTGATTGCTAATTATATGGACTACATATGCTCTATTACACAGAACTGACGGATCCTATCTTGATACACACAGGACACCCTGAGGATCTATCTACACCCAACGAACATGCGGAGGTCTGATCTTAATAGATCGGTGACGTGACTGCCATCTAAGTGTAGAAGATGTCTCATGTGCCCACGATGGCATCTCAAGTCTAAGAATCACAAGTGCTACTCAACCCAAGAAGATTCTTATTGACGCTGGTGTACCATCCATTAAGAATCTTCGGTGAGTCGTTCAGTGTTTATCCGCTATAAACACCTACACATCTATACTAGTCTCCAAGACTTATGGTTCATTGAGAAACCATTGGAATCATATATTCCAGTATACGACATGTACCGGTCTCAACGGGTTTACTATAGTGACCAAGTAGTGTAAACCTTGACCAGAAACTGTCTGAGAATGACAATGTCATGATACTACTCAATGTCTGTTGCGACGCTTTTGCAACCCTATCATGACTAATCATTCTAGGGTCATTACATCTCTTACCATATTAAAAGATTCATTATATTATAGAAACTGCATATATTATTCATAATAATAATGTTTTACAGAAGTATGTACACAGAAATACAACCGGGAATTGGCGCTGTGAGCACCAACCCCAACAGTTGTAAGATTGTGGGCGCCAGGGGAAGTTTGCTACATGGCAGTGCAAGCACAGAAGATACACATGGTGTGCTGTTTCTAGCAAGTGAAGAAGCTGGCTTTATAACAAAACACAATCTTCTTATTCATGGAAAGGAGAATTATGAATGTCCTTAAAGTGATGCATGAGCAAGTGCAGTTTTGGTTATGATTCTTGTGGTCAGGTTCAGTCATACCATTCACTGAAGACATATTTTTCCCAACAAAAACAAAAGGACCCGAGTGTTAGTACAATGAAATAAGGTAGGAAAAAATGGAAAAAAAATTGTTTTCTTTATCCAATGAGCCAGTAAACCCATATGTTAGCTCCAAGTCCATGGTTAAGGGATCAATATTATAGCTATGCAGCAAAAGCTCTTCATGTTATAACAAATATTTGCAACAATATCCAGTGGAAAGAAGGGCTAAAGTTACAAAAAGACTATCCAAACCATCTTGTTCAAGCCTGGTGAGCTCATCTCCCAAGTTCAGCATGTGAATAGGCTTAAGCTGCAATGGAGAAAAAAAATAAGATTGCATAAATGACATAAAGTTCTATTACCCAAGAACGTTTGAATTCAGATAATGAAGTCACCTGCAGAAATACGCATCTGCCATGTTAAAGTAACTACATATAGTAAACTAAAAACAATTAAGACAGTAGTTGAAAAGGAGCTAAACACAAAAATAAAAAGATGGAAGTGTGAAAGTATAGTACCTGAAAATTTCAAACATTATATCAACTTTAAACATTCCACTGAACATAAATTTCTCTTTCATCATCTCAGTGAATATACAACCCATGACCCACATATGAAATGCAGCAGAGTAATTGGTGTCGGCAATGAGGATTTCAATGGCTTTGTACTCCGAGTTAACACCTACAAGGAGGTGCCATTTAGAAGTGTATGACATAAGGATTCATAAGCGTTATGTCATAAAATTCTGCTAATGAATGATCAAATTCATACAAAAACATAGAAGTAAAGAGGATATGCCACTGAGAATATATAAAGGAACTTCTGCAAAGAGAATGTTAGATACTTAAGTGAGTGAAAACAGATCTTTAACACATTCATAGTCTTAAAATTTTCAAACACGTACTTTTATGTGTTTACACATGACAAATAATACATGATCTAAGAACCCTTCATATCTCTGTTTGTTGTGTTTATTGACGCTTAACCATCTTAGTAAGTTAAATATAATTTCTTATGTGACTGTAAATGTTATGATTCTTTAATCACTCTAGAGTGTATTTGAAGAAAAAATCGAAACCTTCTATCACTTACAAGAATAGAATTACAAGTGTTTAAACTTAAGAAAAAAACCTCACACAACACTATCTCTTATACACTTTGGGGTGATTCTAAACTCACTAAAAAGCCTTGTATTTATAGTATAAGTTTTGGCTCAAAATTTTCTACCAATCACTCCCTGATTTTCTGCCACCTTTTATTCCTAATTTTGTGGCCACCAAACCACCGAAAGTTTGCATGGTTGTTTCTGCTTGATGCTTGCTGGATCTTTGTTGGGTTTATTACAATTCTCCCCCTCTAGCTGCATCTGAAACAATCATCATCTGACAGCTATCCCGCTATATTTCTGCCACAACTGTAGCTTATCTCGAGTAACCATTTTCGTTAACATGTCGACTGGATTCTCATCTGTATGGATCTTCACTAGTCTCAGCAGTTGTTGATCCATCACCTCGCATATCTAATGATAGCAAATATCGATGTGCTTCGTTCGAGAATGATATATTGCGTTTTTACTCAATTCCAAAGCACTCTGACTGTCACAATGTATCTTGTATAATGTTTGCTTGATCCCTAGTTCTTGGAGAAAACGCTTTAACAAAAACATTTCTTTTCCTGCCTCAGCTATAGCGATGTACTCAGCTTCTGTTTTGGATAATGCAATACACCTCTATAATCTTGACTGCCATGACACAACTCCCTCTGTAAAAGTGTATAGAAAACATGTTGTAGATTTTCTATCTTTAAGATCTCCTGCCATATCGGAACCTATATAGTCTTTCAAGATAAGATCAACTCCCCCTTGCACAGATGAAACTTCGATGTACCCTTGCGGTACCTGAGAATCCATTTGACTGCCTCACAATGTTGTTTTCTAGGGTTAGAGAGAAAACGACTCACTACACCCATTGCGTGTGCAATATATGACCTGGTAGATACCATTGCATACATAAGGCTTGCAACAGCTGAAGAATACGATATCGATGACATCTCTTCTATCTCTTTCTTGGATGAGGGGCACAAACTCTTGCTCAGTTTGAAATGGTGCGCTAGCGGAACGTCGACTGGTTTAGATTTTTGTATATCGAACCTTCTGATTATCTGTTCAATATAACTCTCATGTGAAAGCCACAACTTCTTGTTCTGTCTGTCATGAACAATCTCAATTCCAAAAATCTGTTGAGCTGGTCCTAAATCTTTCAAAAGACTTGGAGATTTCATTCTTCAGCTGGCTGATCTTCGCTGCTTCTTGTCCAACAATCAACATATCGTCCACATACAGTAGAAGAGCAACGAAATTTCCATTTAGAAACCTACAGATGTATACACACTGATCTACTGTAGTTTTTATAGCCTTGACCCACCATGAACGAGTCAAACTTTTTGTAACACTGCCTCGGTGCTTGTTTGAGCATAAGCTCTTTTTCAGCTTACAAACAAGGTTTTCTTTTCTTGAAACCTTGAATCCTTCTGGTTGCTCTATGTAGATTTCTTCATTCAGATCACCATGAAGAAATGTTGTTTTCACATCCATCTTTTCAAGCTTCTAGTTCAAACTGGTTACCAATCCTAGGATAACTCGGATTGAATCCATTTTTACCACTTGTGAAAAGATCTCATCAAAGTCAATTCTTTTTTCTATAGGAATCCTTTAACTATTAGCTGAGCTTTGTGTTTCACCACAATTTCGCTGCCATCTTTCTTGAGCTTGAACACCCATTTGTTCTTCAGTGCCTTTATTCCATATGAGAGCTTGACTATCTCATAAGTGTTGTTTTTCTGCAGAGATTCCATTTCATCATGCATTGCGTGCAGCCATTTGTCTTTATTTTTATAAGATACAACTTCATTGAAGGTTTCTGGCTCCTCCTCTTCAGTAAGCAGAATGTATTCAGATCCTGAGTATTTGGTTGATGGAATTCGACCTCGTTCAGATCTTCGTACTGGAGGTTCACTGATCTCTGGCTATCTGTTGCCATCCAGATCTGATGACGATCTTGTTGCCTCTGATGGAGCAGGCTGCAGCTCCCACTGCTCAACACCACCTTCTGCCTCTAGTTCTGCTTCTGGTATGTCTTGCACCCCATCATCATTTGTGGCTACTCGTGTTGGTGCTGGGGTTGTCATTAGCTTTGTCGGTACTTGAATTAGAAGAAAACTTGGGCTTTTTAATGTCTTTTATTAGTTGGTCTTCAAGAAACACTACATCTCTGCTTCTCATGACCTTCCTTTCATTAGGGTTTCATAGCCTGTATGCAAATTCCTCATCTTCATAGCCTATGAAGATGCATATAGTAGTCATTGCATCGAGTTTCTGCCTGATCTCATTGGATACGTGTGCAAAGGCTAAACAACCGAATGTTCTCAGGTGAGAATAAGAGGGATTCTTATCCAACTACACTTTCTCCGGAAACTCAAAGTTCAACGGTACAGATAGTGATCTATTGATCAGGTAGAATGCGGCACGAACAGCTTCTCCCCAGAATGGCTTTAGCAGCTTATCCATGCTGATCATGCTTCTGACTTTCTCCATAATGGTGTGGTTCATCCTTTCAGCGACACCATTGTGTTGTGGGGTGCGTGGAACAGTCATCTCGTGTCGAATGCCATGACTTTCGTAGTAGACATTAAACTCACTAGAAGTGTATTCCCCTCTATTGTCTGTGCAAACACACTTCAGTTTCTTCCCAGTTTCACGCTTGACCATGGCATGAAATAGTTTGAAATTATCCAGGACCTGATCTTTTGATTTCAGAAAATACACTCATACCTTCCGGGAAGCATCATCAATGAAAGTCAGAAAGTATTTATTACCACCTAGTGAATTGACCTCCAATGGATCGCAAACATCATAGTACACCGACATAGTAACTCTGATCTCCTTATTAAAGAGATATTGAAAGAGACTCTATACTGCATACCGAAAAAATAGTGATTGCAAGGATCCAGAGCAGTATTTTTGGAGACAGAGATCAGATCCTTTTTTTTTTGTCAAGGTAGACAACCTTCTTTCACTCATATGACTGAGTCTCGGGTGCCACAGATTCTGAGAAGCCTTATGTTCAGCTATATTGAGGCTTTCTACACATATTTTCATATGAGTCTTGTATAAAGTTCCATAAATATGCCATCAGGCGACCATGGCACATTTTGACCGGCGTAATCACACGAGTATAACGCAAACGCACATATCGTTCAAGTAGTATAAAAAATATCGATCCCACGTGAATTTAAAACCTTTTGTTATCAATTTATGAAGTTAAATGTTTACAAGTATCTAATAGATTGATTGTTTGATTGGGTGGTGACTTTAAAACTTAAAACAAGTAAATAAAATTGCTTGAAAGTAGATTAAAGAAAATTCAAATTTATAAAACTATACAGGGTTGTGAATCCTTACAATATCTTTTTAAAAGATGAAGTGGTTATTTTACATTTGTGTAATATATTGGTTTTTTAATCTGGAACACGAAATTATGTAAAAGCCTCTTTCGATGGTCTAATACAAATACCCAGTATAACTCAATTAATCATATTCCTATGTTAACCAAATTATCTGAATTCATTAAGATTAAGTTCAAATTATGGCTAACTTCGCCCGACAGGTATATTTCTATCCTGTAAGGAAATCTATTAAAGGGTTATCTATTCTCAAAAAAGATCGTGGGCTATTGAGTCTAAGGTCTTTAACCTAAAATCCTTTTTCCAAGTTCATTTTAAGTTTACCAGTTCAATTTTATTAATGACCAGTTAATAAAAAGCATTAGGATTAAGGCTCAATAAATAAACCTTTATATTACCCAAACTATAATAAACCAGTGATATTGGATTTCATCACAACCCCAGATAACTAGCTTAGTTACGACACATATTTACATGTAGTAAAAACTTAAATAAAATAAAAGACATAAAGTAAAATACTGAAAATTAAATTGCTGAAAAGTAAATAAAGTAAAAGTAAAAGTAAAAGTAAAAGTAAAAGTAAAAAAAATAAAAGTAAATAAAGTAAAAGTACAATAAAAGAAAATGTTGGGTTAGAGGATCAACTTTTATTACTACTATTTTAGATATCTCCCTTAATATAATATATTAACTTTGCGTGATAATTACCAACCAGCCATACAGGCGGTATCCTGATTAAGTCAAATTAATAATTAATTACCGACCGACCGACCAATCAGACGGTATCCATACTTAGTTAGGTTAAAACCAATTTATAAGTAATTACCAACCGGCCAATATAGCGGTATACTCATTAAGTCATGTCTTAAATAGTTTATATTTTATAATTAAGGAGATTAATCTAAATAGCAATAATAAAAGCTTTACCTTTCACCCAAGCAAGGGGGAGTTACCTCCTCATTGCTTAAAACATAAAAACTGAAAAAGTAAAGAAAGGAAAGTACTGTGCGTAAAAGTAAATTACGGAAAGTAAAAACTGAAAAGGTAAGTAAATTACGGAAAGTAAAAACTGAAAAGTAAAGAAAAGAAAGTGCGAAAGCGCGAAAGCGAAAATTAATTATTGAAAGCTGTAAATAAACAAACAAGATACAATCTTCTTATTTATTTTTTAAGGAATTTCAAAGAAAAAAGTATGAATTTTACAAATGAAATGGCTTGGTATTTATAGGTAAAATTTTGCCTCCATCAAATCGTCCACCAAATCCATAATTAATTGCTCCACTAATTGCTTCACTAATTGCTCCACCAAATCCTTTATTAATTGCTCCACTAATTGCTTATCATGTTTGGTGGTGATTTGATAATTTTATTATTTATTTATTAGTTTATTTTTTGCTTTGAAAATGACTTTAATAATTACACACAACACACTTCTGGATAGTTCATCAATTTCGGGCATGAAATATTCAGAATTAGAAATTATTTTGCCTTTCAAAGTTTTAGATATTTGAGTCTTCTTTAATCTGGAACTTGAATCAGTGCAATCCGATATCGAAGTAAGAAGTTATGCTCAAAATACGATAGATGTGCAAAACTAGAATTTCCAAAACTGCACTTTGTCAAAACGCCCTTTCAAGTTTCCAATCTCCAAAACTAATATGTCAAGTCCAATATTTACCCTTATTTGACCCACATTTCATCCTAAATGATTTCATTGAGTCCAAATATTATTTTATCTGTAAAATAAACTAAAACATATCAAAACATTCATCAAACCCGAGAAACTAAACAAAATATTAAGTAAAAAATGCGGTAAATATTGATATATTTGCCACTCATCACACCCTCAAACCTTACATTTTGCTAGTCCTCGAGAAAAACAATAAAATAAAATAAAATTATACTAAGCCACTTTCGTAGGGATCACGGTTGCATTTAGCATATGCAACAAGCCTTTAAACCCCTAGATGTCTCTAGTGGACGAGTTGTAGTCTCGTGAGGGTTTACAGCAAGGATACCCACAAACATTTTACAAAAGTAAAAAGGTAGTGAAACTAATGCACACAAAAATAAAAAGACAAGAGAAAAGAGAATAAAGAAGTTAGTTACTAATCAGGTGAAACTTGTACTTCAAGTTCTAGTTGTTTTGTTTATTTCTAAATTACTGAATAAGTAAATTCTCCGATTATATTTATCATTCTTCATATGCACAACCTAATCACAAATGTAGTTGATAAGAGAGTAATATTTTTTTCCTAAAGTTTTATCAGAATTCACACCTTTTGTAGTAATGAAATAATTTTTCTGATTTTTTTGATTTTTTTTCTTTGATTTTTGATTTTTTTTTTTATTTATATACAATATCTTCCATCTATGTAGCGAGCTTTAGGTCAGTGACTCGCAAAGAAGTTGGCTTTAAGGCACTAGGTGTTAAGACATCCCTACGGACTTAATTACTCAAACTTCAAATATATATTTTTTACAACATCTTTGATCCATGTAACGAGCTTTGGGCCAGTGACTCCCAAACCAGTTGGCTTTAGGGCACTAGGTGTTAAAACACCCCTACGGACTTAATAACTCGAATCTCAGACATTTTTTTTTTACTCCATCACTTTTTGAGATGCTTCCTCCAATTAAACTAGAGCACTGAATATTACAAACTTTTCAATTACAGCTCATGTTCGTATGTTACTATGCATATTGATAATACCTGCCATCTGAGCATATTAATATCCATTTTAGTCAATTTTATGGAGAATTTTACAAATTAAATAATTTAAAAAGAAATAAATAAAAATTAACTTGTTTCGAAAATGGGTTGAAATACGTCTCAGGAGTGGAAACTCCTTACACAATTATCTCTCACCAATTTCACCTTCTTAGTTAAAATAAAAGCACAAAAACGCAAAATATTTTTGTAATTTTTTGAAAAATTTTCATTTTTTTTTTTGTATTTTTCGAAAAATTTTGGACTAAAAATAAAAACAACACAAAAACTAAGAACAAGATAATAATCAACTAATTTCCTCCCCCAAAGCTAAATGAAACATTGTCCCCAATGTCTTAAATAGTAGAAGAAGAGTTTAGAAATTAGTACCTGGTTAGATCATGGATTTTTAATCTAAAATTGCCCCTCCCACTAAATCATGCAATACTGTAATCCCCAGACAGAATACAAAGATTTAATAATTAAATTAAATACAAATAGTGAAAAGTGGACCCCGTGAATATATTTCAGCTCACAGCAGAGGCAAGGTCTCGCCTACGTATATTCATCAGGTAGACAACTCGTTTGTCAATCACTCACCAGTGACTCCTGAGTTTCCGGTCCTGGTCGTTTCTCGTTGTCGCTGCGAAGGCAGGCCCACAAGGAGACGTACCAAGGTTAAACTCATCAATGATAAACTCAAGTTACTCACGTAATCCTGACAGCTAGGGCACGTTGAGAATTCCGCTTTCGCTTGAATTTATCTAGTATCTGATATACATCCGGTATAAATAAATATCTATCGGCTACACCCTCACAACAGAGGCACGGTCTCGGATGTAGTCACGGAGAAGTATTCATAAACCGTATTGACAAGACGGATCTTATAACATGCATCAAATACATAATTACATTAAAACCTTATTAATTAGGGATTTTCCGCTAAGTGTCATACACCCTAAATCTCATCGATTTAGTTTCTAATAAGCATGCATAAAGTAAAGAAAACATGATTTAAATAAAGCTAATTATTTTAAGCGGCCTAGAATCAGACTCGCTCTGATACCATTTTGTAGGGGTTTTTAGGGGCTGAATCCGGTAACGCAGCAGAAACGGTGGAAAATCGTAATTTCCGATAATCAAATTATATTAAATTAAGAAATAAACATATTTATTTAATATTCCAATAATCAAATTAAGAAATAAAATTCAAATAAATCATATTTAAGTGAATTTACCGAATTGCCCTTACACTTGGTATTTAGTCCATTTTAATCCGAAATTGATCAAATCAATTTTGAATGATTCTAAATCATTTCTAAGATGAACTTAGCATGTTCAAAACATCAAAACACCAAGACAACAAAAATCCCCATTTTTCCCTCACTTGGCCGAGAGCTCCATTAGGTGGGCAATTTGTGCATTTTGTCATTTCATGTCTCAAAACACATCAAGATATAATCCAATCAACATGAAACTTTATATGCATCATATACACATCCAAATACACAACATAAATGAAAAGCCCCAAATTTGGAATTAGTCATAAACCCTAATTTTTCAATTTCTTCAAATTGGACAAATTATACCAAATTGGTTAAATCAATTACTTCAATCATCATTCTTTCATCCAATTAAAGTCTAAACACAATGAAACAACTCAAGATCAAATCTAGGTCATTTAAGAGTGGGTCAACAACTCTAGATTAGCAACAAAGGTTTCCAAAACCATAAAAGAATACTTACAACTACAATAGTCATAAGTTTCCTTCATCATACATGCTCATCACTTTCAACAAAACTTCCATCACCAAAAACACAAAAAATAAAGAAAAGAATAACATACGAACATCATATGTTAAAGCCTAGATCCTAAGGAACATGTTCCTATCAAATAGTAAGTTGAAGAAACTTACTAAAAATCCAAGCTTTCTTTGTTTTTATCTTTCTTTCTCACAAGCTTTCTTTGCTTTCTTTAATGGAGTTTTGTGAAAAGTGTATTAGGTTACCAAATGTAGATGAAATGAAAACAATATATACTTATTGAATATTAAGCCCTTGGCCGAAAATCAATAAACATATATTACAAAATTAATTTCAATTTCATTTCATTTTTCATTTGATCAACTTGCATAAATATCTAATAACACCTTTATAGATATTTATTTTAAGTCAACAAAGGCAACTCAATCATTTAATACAAATATCTAAATCTTAAGATATTTATATTTTAATTAATTTAATCATTTAACAATTAAATAATTAATTAATTAATTAAATACAAATATGTTAAATATATGTATTATATTTACATTAAATATTAAATACATATATTCATTTATGATATAATTCAAATATCTCAATTTGACAATTAATTAATGTGTATTTAAATTAATCAAGCATTAAATGTAAATACACAATAATTAAGTAAATGACTATCGGGTCCCTACACATGTACTTTGCGTTTAACCTTTAAACGACTTTATAAATAATCAATATTATTTATTAATGTTGCTCTAGTGCTCTACGAGTTTATTTCATTATTGAGACTCTCTAGATTGAGGTATATCCGTCACGAAATCCAATTTCGTGTCCATAATTTATCCACCCGTAAATTATGACGATCACGGATAAACTCGCTAAATCATACAGGTCGAGGTCAGGGCAAATGTATAATTGCTCCGTCACAGGTATCCGGATATATCCCAGAGATATAGATGTAAACGTCAAATCTCTATGGGGATTATCCAGTCCACTATTCATTCTATTAGCAATCTCTAAAAGTATGTTTAGAACTAGCTTCTAAACTTTACCACGGGCCCATGGTTTTTATTTGATTGCTAATCATATGGACTACCTATGCTCTGGTACACATAACTGACGGATCCTATCTTGATACACATAGAACACCCTGAGGATCTATCTACACCCAACGAACAGACGGAGGTCTGATCTATATAGATCGGTGACGTGACTACCATATAAGTGTAGAAGATGTCTCATGTGCTCACAATGGCATCTCAAGTCTAATAATCACAAGTGATACTCAACCCGAGAAGATTTTTATTGACGTCGGTGTACCATCCATTAAGAATCTTCAGTGAGTTGTTCAGTGTTTATCCGCTATAAACACCCACACGTCTATACTAGTCTCCAAGACTTATGGTTCATTGAGAAACCATTGGAATCATATATTCCAGTATACAACATGTACCGGTCTCAACGGGTTTACTATATTGACCAAGTAGTGTAAACCTTGACCAGGAACAGTCTGAGAATGACAACGTCATGATACTACTCAATGTCAGTTGCGAGGCTTTTGCAACAGTACCATGACTAATCATTCTTTGGTCATTACGTCTTTACCATATTAAAAGATTCATTATATTATAAAAACTGCATATATTATTCATAATAATAATGTTTTACAGAAGCATTTACAAAGAAATACAACCGGAAATTGGCGCTCTGAGCACCAACCCCAACAATATGTACAAACAAAGTAGCGGCTTGATTGACGTGTATGCGTCAGGGACAAGTTTCCCATCCATTTTCTTATAAATTGGCAAACAGAGTCTTTTTGAGTCAGATTTCTGAGACTTAATTGTTGTCTTTCTCTTAGAAATTGTGTGTATAATTTGCGAATAGCAATATGAACATATCCACTAGGATGCGTCTCAAGAGTTGAAGATATCATCTATAGACTCCTTACTCAAGCCATCCCTAATGAATTTAATTTTGTCTTCGCGATTATCAGACACCATTCCTAAATAACGATAACGAGTATTGCAATTCCAGCGTGCACATTTGAAACAAACATCCATTTGTTTAGCTCTATGTTTCTTTGCATAGGTGCTTCTTCCAAAACCAGGAAAATAAGAAGTGCAAGAATCAGAATACTCACCTGCTAATCGGACCTGTGCTTCGATTACCCAACGAATATCATTAGGAATACCATGGATCGTCAGTAGTCTCATTCTTTCCAAGCGAGCTTTGTAAACTTTCATCAGAGATTTTTGAGGGAGAGAAGGAAATTATTTGTGAAGATTTGCAAGAACTTCTTCCATATTAAAATAACTTAATCTGCAAAAACTAAACACACAAAATTAAATCACACCAAATCACAATTTATACACAAATATTGAATGGGTTGCCTCCATGCTAGCGCTAAGTTTAAAGTCGTCAGCTAGACGTGACTGTCCGAATGTTATGCTGGATCTGAAAGTGTGACACTTTCTTTTTGTCGCTCAAATGATTCTCTCTATAAGTGCTTGACACGCTTGTTTTTAACCTTGAATGTTCTATTAGAATCGGTATCATGTATCTCAACGGCTCTGTCTGGTAAAACCTTAGTGATCAAGAATGGACCTGACCATTGTGATTTTGGCTTCCATGAGAAGAATTTCATCCTTGATTTATTTAACAGTACCTTCTGCC
Organism: Zanthoxylum bungeanum; assembly: GCA_019454045.1. Lineage (NCBI taxonomy): Eukaryota > Viridiplantae > Streptophyta > Magnoliopsida > Sapindales > Rutaceae > Zanthoxylum > Zanthoxylum bungeanum. The sequence continues at coordinate 89,132 of SKCR01029366.1, read as the reverse complement.
CTGGTTTCAGTTGTATGCGCACTAACTTCTCATCATGTCTTTTCCTGGCCTTTTCTCTGTACAATTTGGCATTCTCAAAAGGCTGTATATGAAATTCCTCTAATTCGTTGAGCTGGTGAGACTGTTTCTCTTATGTTGCTTGTAGGGCAAGACTTGGCATTTTCAGTGCGTAGTACGTTTATCTTCAGGCTTCACAGGCAATTGACATGTTTTAAGTTTGTCGGTAGAATTTTGCACTGCATTAGAGGTCTGGATGGTACTATCAAGTCTGAAACATTCCTCCTTCCCATCATTTAGGAAATTCATGTCTTTGAAGACATTGAATGTTACTTCTTAGTCTTGTACCCTCATGGTTAGTTCTCCTTTTTGTACATCTATAATGGTTCGACCTGTAGCCAAGAATGGTCTCCCGAGGATGATCGGCACGTCTTCGTCTTCTTCCATATCAAGGATAATAAAATCTGCTGGGAAAATGAATTTGTCAACTTTGACTAGCACATCTTCAACTACACCCCTCGGAAATACGAGCGTTCTATCAGCTAGTTGTAGAGAGACTGAGGTGGGCAGTGTTTCTCCAATCTGCAGTTTCCTGAAAATAGAAAAAGGCATCAAGTTAACATTCGCACCTAGATCACACAGAGCCTTACCGAAGTCATGTTCTCCTATGGTGCAAGGAACAGTTAAACTGCTAGGATCTTTCAACTTCGGGGGAAGTTTCCTCTGAATGATGGCACTGCATTCTTTCGTCAATGCTACTGTCTCGTAATCTCCCAATATCCTTTTTCGTGAAAGAATATCTTTCATGAATTTGACATAACTAGGCATTTCTTCCAAGGCTTCTGCAAATGGGATGTTGATGTGCAGCTTTTTGAACACCTCCAAAAATCGAGCAAACTGCTTGTCCAGTTTGTTTTTCTGAAGACGCTGAGGAAAAGGTGGAGGTGGAGTGTTCTTTTCTTTTTCTTTTTCCTTTGCTTCTTTTTCCTCCATTTGTCGAACTGCATCTTTTGGAACTTCCTCAATTGTTTCCTTGATTCCAACATCTTTATTGATTTCAGTACCGCTTTTCAAAGTAATAGCATGACATTGCTCATTCCCTCGGTTCATTGGATTTGGCTCTGTATTGCTGGGAAGATTCCTTGGCGGTCTGTAACTCTGAGCATTATCCATTTGTCCAATTTGATTCTCCAGTGCTTTGATAGAAGCTGATTGGCTTTGAAACATAGCTTCATATCTTTTTAACTGAGCCAGCACTTCTGCCATTACTGGTTCTTTTTCATGCTCATGGATTTTGTTCTGCTGTTGGAATCCAGAATGGTGGATAGTTCTTCTGCCCTGAATTATTGCTCCATGAAAAATTGGGATGATTCCTCCACCCCGGGTTGTAGGTGTTGGAATATGGATTGTTCCCCTGTCTGTTGAAATTATTGACATATTTCACTGTCTCTTCTTGCTGAACTGGTTCTGGTGCTCCTCCATATGGTGAACTTGTGGATCCACCATTAACTTTCATGTTAAGAGTTTCCAGATTTTTTCAAATCATATCCAACTTGGCTGTCAGTGCTGTGTTGGCTCCAACTTCATAAATTCCTGCGATTCTTTTGAACATGCTCCTTTCTGTTGGCCATTTCTTCAATTAAGTTCCAGGCATGATCTTCTCCTTTTGCCATTAGTGCTCCTCCAGCAGCAGCATCAATTGTGGTTCTCATTATTCCAGATAATCCATTATAGAAGGTTTGGACTTGTAGCCACTTTGCAATTTCATGGTGAGGACATTTCTGAAGCAAATCTTTGAATCTTTCCCAAGCTTCGCAGAGGGATTCTGAATCTTGCTGCACGAAGGATGTGATGTCATTCCTCAACTTTTCAGTTTTGGCTGGTGGAAAATACTTTGCAAGGAATTTGGTGGCTAGATTGTTCCATGTTGTGATGGAACCTGCTGGTAATGAATGTAGCCAAGCTTTTGCTCTGTCCTTCAAGGAATATGGAAAAACTCACAGTCTCATAGCTTTTTCAGATGCTCGGTTGTAGTTGAAAGTGTCGTAAACTTCCAGGAAGTTGCTGATGTGGGCATTAGGATCTTCAGTTACATTCCCCCCAAACTGAATTGACTGTTGTATCATATGAATACATGTTTTAATGTCACACGCATTTGCTGGTAAAGAGGAAGTACAATACAGGAAATAAAGTCGTCGACCACTGGAATGGTTCTGTCTCAAATAGGAATTGGTGGTGCAACATTCAAAGGTACAGGTTACATGTTAACGATTACTTCTTAGCCTTCTCGCCTTTCCCTTCTCAACTGTCTGATGGTTCTTTCAATCTCTGGGTCAAGCGGTTGGAGTTCGAAACTTCTGGTTCGTCTCATGTAGTTTTTGAGAACCTAAAAAACAAGAAAACAGAAACAATAAGTAAAATGAACTTAAATACAGGTAAATGTATCTAACCTCAAAATTAATAGTGAAAGATAAATAAGTCTCCGGCAACGGCGCCAAAAACTTGACCGGCGTAATCACACGCGTATAACGCAAGCGCACGTATCGTTCAAGTAGTATAAAAAAATATCAATCCCACGAGGACTTAAAACCTTTTGTTATCAATTTATGAAGTTAAATGTTTACAAGTATCTAATAGATTAATTGTTTGATTGGGTGGTGACTTTAAAACTTAAAACATGTAAATAAAATTTCTTGAAAGTAGATTGAAGAAAATTCAAATTTATAAAATTATCCAAGGTTGTGAATCCTTCCAATATCTTTTTAAAAGAAGAAGTCGTTATTTTACATTTGTGTAATATATTGGTTTATTAACCTGTAACACGAAATTATGTAAAAGCCTCTTCCGATGGTCAAATACAAATACCCAGTATAACTCAATTAATCATATTTCTATGTTAACCAAATTATCTGAATTCATTAAAATTAAGTTCCAATTATGGCTACCCCCGCCCGACAGGTATATTCCTATCCTGTAAGGAAATCTATTAAAGGGTTATCTATCCTCAAGAAAGATCGTGGGCTATTGAGTCTAAGATCTTTAACCTAAAATCCATTTTCCAAGTTCATTTCAAGTTTACCAGTTCAATTTTATTAATGGCCAATTAATAAAAAGCATTAGGATTAAGGCTCAATAAATAAACCTTTATATTACCCAAACTATAATTTAACCCCTTATAAACCGGTGATATTAGATTTCATCACAACCCCAGATAACTAGCTTAGTTACGCACATATTTATAGGTAGTAAAAACTTAAATAAAATAAAAGACATAAAGAAAAATACTGAAAATTAAATACTGAAAAATAAATTGCTGAAAAGTAAATAAAGTAAAAGCAAAAAGTAAAAAGTAAAAAATAAAAATAAAAGTAAATTAATGAAAGTAAATTGCTGAAAGTAAATAAAGTAAAAATACAATAAAAGAAAATGCTGGGTTAGAGGATCAACTTTTATTACTACTATTTTAGATATCTCCCTTAATATAATATATTAACTTGCGTGATAATTACCAACCAGCCATATAGGCGGTATCCTGATTAAGTCAAATTAATAATTAATTACCAACCGACCAACCAGGCGGTATCCATACTTAGTTAGGTTAAAACCAATTTATAAGTAATTACCAACCGGCCAATATAGCGGTATACTCATTAAGTCAGGTTTTAAATAGTTTATATATTATAATTAAGGGAGATTAATCTAAATAGCAATAATAAAAGTTTTACCTTTCACCCCAGCAAAGGGGAGTTACCTCATCATTGCTTGAAACATAAAAACTGAAAAAGTAAAGAAAAGAAAGTATTGTGCGTAAAAGTAAATTGCGTAAAGTAAAAACTGAAAATTAAAGAAAAAAAGTGCGAAAGCAGAAATTAATTACTGAAAGCTGTAAACAAATAAGATACAATCTTTTTATTTATTCTTTAAAGAATTTCAAAGAAGAAAATATGAATTTTACAAATGAAATGGCTTGGTATTTATAGGCAAAATTTTGCCTCCATCAAATCATCCACCAAATCCATAATTAATTGCTCCACTAATTGCTTCATTATTGCTCCACCAAATCCTTTATTAATTGCTCCACTAATTGCTTATCATGTTTGGTGGTGATTTGATAATTTTTATTATTTATTTATTAGTTTATTTTTTACTTTGAAAATGTTTGAAAATGACTTTAATAATTACACACAACACACTTTTGGATAGTTCATCAATATCGGGCATGAACTCTTAGAATTCGAAATTATTTTATCTTTCACAGTTGTACATCTTTGAGTCTTCTTTATCTGGAACTTGAATCAGCTCAATCCGATATCGGAGTAAAAAGTTATGCCCAAAATACGATAGATGTGCAAAATTGGAATTTCCAAAAGTGCACTTTGTCATAACGCCATTTCAAGTTTCCAATCTCCAAAATTAATATGTCAAGTCCAATATTTGCCCTTATTTGACCCATATTTCATCCTAAATGATTTCATTGAGTCCAAATATTATTTTATCTGCAAAATAAACTAAAACATATCAAAACGTTCATCAAACCCGAGAAACTAAACAAAAATTAAGTAAAAATGGCGGTAAATATTGATATATTTGCCACTTATAAACTTTTATCATTCTCCAAATGCCATTGCTAAAGTGGCTAGCATAACCCTGTTTGTCAATGGCTACCCCCGAGAGTAAATTAAGCTGAATTTCTCGAACATGTCTTACCTCTTTCATGGTTATTGTATACCCTACATTTTTGTCCGCAATTATATTTCACCAATTCCTACTATCTGAGAAGAACTGGTATTCTCAATCTTCACTGCTCCAAATTATTCTACTTTATATGTTGTGAAGAAATCCATGTGAGCAGTGACGTGGTAGGATGCTGTAGTATCTACCACCCACTCAACATCCTGAGTTGCTGTGTGAAGGAATGCTTCTTCCACATTGGAAGCACTTGTATTTGTCCGTTGATTTGCCTCTACTTTTGCTTCTCCTCTCCCTTTACCTTGATTTTTCTCTTGTTGTCTTCCTCGATGCTCCGAGACAAGGGCTTGTGTTTGATCCGCGCTCGTGTCTTTTCTTCTGGCTTCTTCATTTGACATGACATCTTTTTCCATAGGCATGGTAGGTTTTCCTCCTAGAGCTGAGTTGCTGAGAGTAACCACCAATATCTCCCAACTGTCTTGAAGAGAACTGAGTAGTAAGAGGGCTTTAACTTCATCTGACAATTGAATGTCTACCGCAGACAACTGGTTCACAAGGCTTGGAACTCAATTGTGTGTTCTGCAATGGAAGTTCCACTCCGTAGCTTTAGGTTCACCAAATGCCTCATTATTAAGGCTTTACTACGAGTTGTCTTGGCCTGGAATATGCCTACCACCTTTATCCATATTTCGTAAGCATTTGTATCATGTGCTACGTGGTGCAAGACACTGTGACAGATCCACTGTCTAATCTAACCTAGAGTTCTGTTATTGAGTTTATTAAAGTTTACTCTTTAACAGATTCTGGTCTCACTCTCTTCACCTTGATAACATCAAAAAAATCTTTACAGTGTAAATAATCTATCATCCGAGGTCTTCAGAGGGAGTAATTAGTTGATGTTAGCTTGATCATTGCACCAGAAGGGGAATCTTCCATTTCCATTTTAAGTTTTAAAGTTTACAATAAAAATAGGTTAAAATCGATTGTGAATTTCACAAATCGAAGGTCACCTTTTACATCTAGAATGGTGAAAAATGGTGGATTAGACACTTCATTGGTCCAAATCTGACACATAGACTGATTTATAAATTTCTAAAACTTATGAAGCTAAATTGTAAATTTCAAAGACTTTAGGGGGCTCAGTGAAACTTACTTGGTTTCTGACGTGGCTGACGCGTGGCTGCTGATGTGGAAAAGTGGGACCAGCTTGCTGACGTGGCTAACATATGGCGCTGACATGACATATGACATATCGCTGACGTGGCTGATGACGGTATGATGACATAGCACTGACTGGGCCCTGATGTGTCACTGACGTGGTGCTGACGTGGTCGTCTTCAACCTCCAATAGTGCGTGGACACGTGTGGCACGTGCACGTGCGTGAAGACTCCCTGGACCTCCGTTCGATTATCGGAAAATACCACCGTGCTCGTCTCGACGTGAACTAGCTGTTGGTATGCTTAAAAATAATTTTTGACCAACTTTCCCGAAACAAAAATGTTTCGAACCGAGTTCCGTTCTTCAATTTTACGACCCCAAATTATAACCAAAACTCTTGATACCACTTATTGTGATTCTCTGATTATTCTAGGGTGCATTTGAAGGAAAAATTGAAACTTTCTATTACTTACAAGAATAGAATTATAAGTGTTTAAATTTAAGAAAAAATCTCACACACACTCTCTCTTTTACACTTTGGGATGATTCTAAACTCACTGAAAATTCTTGTATTTATATTATAAGTTTTGGTTCGAAAGTTTCCACCAATCACTCCCTGATTTTCTGCAAATTTTGCTCCTAATTTTGTGGCCACCAAACCACCGAAAGTTTGCATGGTTGTTTCTGCTTGATGCTTGCTAGATCTTTGTTAGGTTCATTACAGTAGATACATGTACATGCATCCATTCAAACAGCACATCTGTTGTTGGCTCTTAACCACTGTCTGTTTATAGTGAATGAACATCATTTGTATCTAAGAGATTGGGTTACTCATAGAATAAAGATCAACACCATCTCGCTCTAGACCATAAAATTTTTAGTTACTAATGATTGGAATAAAAACACAGATAATTTTATTCTTGAAAGAAAAAAAAATTACAAGAAAGCTTAAAAAAAAAAACACACAAGAGCTGGAATTCCATAATTTTTAGAGAAAACTATGGACTCGCGGGTTGATTTTCTAAGGTGTTGAACACCTCTATTTATAGTAGAGGGCTTAGCACCCTCACCCTTCACACCTCTATTTATATATATATATATTTTTTTTTGTCTTTAATAATTACAAATAACACATTTTGGATTTTTCATCCATTTAGTCATTGAAAACATCATAATTAGAAAATCTTGTAAATATCAAAGTTGTAGATATTTGAGTCTTCTTTCATCTCGAACTAGAATCGCCTCAATCCAATATCGGAGTAAAATATTATGGCCAAAATACGAAAAAATTATACAGAGTTGGAATTTCCGAAATTGTACACTGTTAGAATGAATTTTTAAGTTTTTGGCCTCTAAAATCCAAATGTCACGTCCATTTTTCTAGTTATGCATCTAAAGTATTATTTCAGCTACATAAGAAATAAAAATCACAGTAAAAATATATAAAACATAAATTTAATTATTATTTTACAAATAGGTTAAATTGAGAGGATTAGTGAAACTATAAGTGTAAAACGATTACTTTCTCATTATTAAATGTACACTTTTTAGTGTCTATCACACCTCCAACAAACTTTTTACTAGTTCCTATTAATTAAGTGAAAACTTAAAAGAAAAATTATTATCCAAGTTGATAATTATTTTCTTTCTTTCTGAATAATTAAATAAGTAAATTCTCACGTACTTTTTACCATTTTCCATACACACATAAAATAAAGTACCAATCAATTCACTTTGCCCATAATATTCACAGGACTTGTTGAAAAGATAGTAATATTTTTTTTCATAAAATTATATTAAAGTTCACACATTTTTAGCAATGAGAGTTTTTTTATAAATATAAAAATATTTTTTTTTAATAATAATACATCTTCAATTCTCGTAACGAGCTTTGGGCAGTGACTCCCAAACCAGTTCGCTTTAGGGCCATAGGTGTCAAGACACCCATATAGATTTATTTGCTGGATCTCATATGTTAAAAAGAATAAGTGTCCGATTTCCTTAAGTTTTTTTTTAACTCATGTAACAAGCTTTGGGCTAGTGACTCATAGACCAGTTGGCCTTATGACACTAAGTGTTAAAACACCCATACATAGTTAATTGCTTGAGTTAGAGAGGCTACGAAATTGAACTTATTCAAACACTTTTTTTTTTTTTGCATACTCAAGCTCTACCATTTTACGCGAATAATCACTACTTATTGAGGTAAGATGTCTGGTTAATAAGTAAAAGCTTGATTATTAGTATTATCATTTTTTTTAAACTAACTCAAGCTCTATCATTTTACGCGAATAATCACTGCTTGCGGAGGCAAGATATCCGGTCGGTTACTAAGTAAAAGCTTGGTTTTTTTTTTGAATAAAAACATAAATTTCACTGCCTTTATGCGCTACCTCTACAAATTATAGAACTGAATATTACAAAATTTTCACTTACAACCCACGATCATATGTTACCATGTATGTTGATATTACCTGTCAAATGAGCATATGAATATCCAATTTAATCAATATTATGGAGAATTTATAAATTTAAATAATTTAACAAGAAATTAACAAAAATAACTTATTATGAAACATTGAAGATGCGTCTCAGGAGCGAAAACTCCTTACACTGCCATCTCTGAACAATAATTCCGCTTGGTTAGTCAAAAATTTATTATTGGTTTGTGTGTATTTTTTTAAAAAACACACAAAATAAAATCAACAATATATATATATATATATATATATAATATATATATTACATACAAAATAACAACAAAAAAAAACTTTTTTTTTTTTACATAAAATAACAACACAAAAACAAAAACATTTTTTTGAAAGAAAAATTCAATAATGAAACATAAAAAATGGAAAATATCTAGTCAATTATCCTTTCCCCTAACCAAGTTGAAACATTGTCCCTAATATCTGAATAAGAAGAAGTAGTGTGTATAAGACATCACCTGGTTAGTATGGAATTGATAAATGAATCTACGACTATTTAAAAGAAAAAAATTACAGATTAAGATTCAATCCACTCTACGCTTGCCACGATCGTTATCAGTTCAGTTTAACTTGGAAAGAATAAGGTCGTTTTTTGGTTCATACGTTAAGAGTTAGTCAATTAATTCATCAGTTTTTCTTACAGTTAGGACGATATCTTTTACCGATTTCGAAATGAACCTAAGTCTTTTGGCATCCTCAAGAAATACTAAAAGAAAATTGAAAAAGTGATCAACATTAAGTAGTATAATGAGTTTTTGGGGAATGTTCAAGTTCGCCCATGATGCAACTATGAATATTTCTTCCAACGTGCCCAACCTACCTCGTAAAGTAATAAAAGCATCAAAATGATTAATCATTTTAGTAAATCTTTCTTATATACCTAAAAAATATATTTTTCTCCACTTGATTTTCCGATGAGTTTTCATCTGCAAAATGTTTTGGAATGATCCCGAAAACTTGATTGTCACCTTCTTGCACGACCTTTGAAACACATCCCATCAATCCAAGATTGCCACCGTCATATCCTAAATGCATGCTTCTTTTCGCCATAACTCTACCCAACTCATTTTTAGCTTCAATAAATTATGGTTTAGTTCCAGAGCTAGTTCCACAAAACATATAGATATTAGTGACTCGTTAGCTTGAAGTTATCTTCATTTTATTTTCTCTCTTATCTAAATATGTCGAAGAGAGAAATAACGAGATGTATTTATGGATCCTCAAAATGGATGAGTAACAAAAGCACTAGTACCTGCAAAATGAAAATTATCAGATGAAAAATAAAATTGATCTTGAAAGTCAAAAAATTTAGATAATGTCAGTAAAATTAAAGTAAATTAAATCAAAATAATAAATAAAAAATATTTACTGGTAGTTGTGATATTGGCTTACATCTTCCTCTGGTTTTATGTCCAGTAACGACTTGAACACCCTCTATGGGTCGGGGATATGCTTCTCATCCAATTTTCTTATAAATTGGCAAACATAGTCTTTTAAAATCAGATTTCCAAGACCGTATTGTTGTCTTTCTTTTTTAAATTGTGTATGCAAATTATAAAGCATCCTAATTATTATTTCACCTACATAAGAAACAAAAATCACAGTAAAAATATATAAAACATAAATTTAATTATTATTTTACAATGTGCTAAATTAAGAGGATTAATGAAACTATAAGTATAAAATTATTACTTTTTCTTTATCAAATGTAAAGTTTTTAGTGTCCAACAGTAATTATAATATCTCTCCAAAGAACAACGAATCTTCATGTTAATATATGTTGGATATGTCGATGTTGATGATCTGGTATGATGTTGATGATTAGGTATTGGATGATGTTGATGATTTGGTATTGGCTCGGAACAGTTTGCTCTGGCTCTGGCTCTGGCTCAAGCACAGTTTGCTGCAATGAACCATTATGTAATAATCTCATGCTGAGGTGTATTCCCATGACTGGTGGCTGTGATATATACAACAAGAAACTTGTTGTCATTCAAGCATCTCCCAAAATCTATTTAAGATTTTAAAAGAGATTCAACTTTCCCGCTCAAATTATGTTAAGTGTGGACGTGATGTAGGCACCCACACAAACTTGTAAATGATGATCAGATCAATAATCAAAAGAATTAGTTTCAACTCCCTCTGATTCTCTGAAATTTTCCTTTACTTTCTCACCAACCAAACCGAATTTACTCTCCATTAGCCGTCCTAATTCTCCATAACTTATTATTTACTAATCTATACAAAAAACAAAAACAAGGTGCTTTCTAATAGAACACCAGTACTTATCGGAATTATTATTGAAAGTCATAATATTGGACATAACTAAGAAATAATATCTTGCTTACTCTTATAATGAGCAATTCAAAGTAATATTTTTCTTGGTAATGAATGAATGCAGATCAAAGTTATCAAACTGTAGGTAATCAAAAATAAGAAAATCACCTTTCCCGCTCAGTACATCCAGTAATCTATAGCAAAATTATCTCAAAGTCTCGGAAAAATTACAGAATTCAACACTCGATCTAACAAACAAGTACCTAACGATATTTTCGTGTTGCAAGTCGTTGAGAAGACTGACATTAGAAAGTAGAAACTATAAAACTAGAGAATATAATCTTAATAGCTAAATCTAGTTGGTTACTAGATTACAGAACTATAATAAAATATTACATACTAAAACACTCCACTATTTATCCTAGCAGGATGAAATCAGCTACTGATGATTTGAATAAAAACACACATAATTTTATTTTTGAAAATAAAAGAAATTACAAGAAAGCTTAAAAAATAAAAAACACAAGAGCTGTATTTTCATAAATTTTCAGAGAAAAATATGGACTCCCGGGCAAATTTTTTAAGGTGCTGAGCACCTCTATTTATATTAGAGGGCTCAACACCCTCGCCTTTCACAAATCACGCAGTTTGTAAATTTACAAATTACATGATTTGTGGGAAATAACACTCCACCGAAAAGTGCATGTCATTTCCCACCCTTATATTTTTTTATTTTGTTTTTTTTTTCTACTTGTTTTTGTCTTTAATAATTACATATAACATACTTTGGGTTTTCATCAATGTCGGACTTGAAAACTTCAGAACTATATATCAAAGTTGTAGATATTTGAGTCTTCTTTCATTTGAAACTGAAATCGCCTCAATCCGAATCGGAGTAAGAAGTTATGGCCAATATATGAAAATTATGCACAGATGAAATTTCTGAAATTGTACACTGTTAGAATTCTTATTTAAGTTTTTGGCCTAAAAAATCCAAATCTCACATCTAGTTTTCTACTTATGCATACAAAGTAATATTTCACCTACTTAAAAAACAAAAATCATAGAAAACTATATAAAATATAAATTTAATTATTATTTTACAAATGTGTTAAATTAAAGGGATTAATGAAACTATAAGTATAAAATGATTATTTTCTCTGTATTAAATGTACACTTTTTAATGTCAATCAGTAATTATATGATTTCTCCAAAGAACAACGAAACATATGTTGGATATATTGATGTTGATGATATAGTATGATGTTGATTATCTAGTATTAGACGATATTGATGATTTGGTATTGGCTTGGAACAGTTTGCTTTGGCTTTGGCTTTTGCTCAGGCCCACTTTGCTGCAGTGAACCATTATGCAGTATTCTCATGCTGGTGTGTACTTTTATTACTGATTGCAAATTTGCAACAAGGAACTTGCTGTCATTCAAGCATCTCCGAAAATCTGTTTAAGTTCTTAAAAGAGATTCAAATTTTCCGCTCAAATTCTGCTAAGTGTGCACATGATACAAACATTCACACACTTGTAAATGATTATCAGATCAATAATAAAGAATTAGTTACAGCTCTCTCTAATTCTCTGAAGTTTTCCTTTATTTTCTCACCAAATCCATGATTTACTTTTTCTAATCATATACAAAACAAACCATGTGCTTTCTAATAGAATATCATTACTCATCAAAATTATTATAGAATATCATAAAATTGGACAAAATTAAGAAATAATATCTTGTTTACTCTTATAATGAGCAATTTAAAGCAATCTTTTTCTCGATAATGAATGAATGCATATCAAAGTCATCAAACAATAGGTAATCAAAAATAAGAAAAATATTTTTCCCATTCAGTACATCCAACAATTTGCAGCAAAATTATCTCAAAGACTCATAAAAATTACAGAAGTCCAGAAACATAGTAAAAATACTCGATCTAATAAACAAGTACCTAATAATATTTTCGTGTTGCAAGTCATTTAGATGATCGACATTACAAAGTAGAAACTATAAAACTAGAGAATATCATCTTAATAACTCAATCTAGTTGGTTACTAGATTATAAAACTATAATATAAAATTACCGACTAAAAAACTCCACCTTTACCCCAGCAAGATGAAATCAGCTACTAATGATTTGAATAAAAACACACAAAATTTTATTACTGAAAGAAAAAGAAACTACTAGAAAGTTTAAACAAATAAAACACAAAAGCTGGAATTACACAAATTTATAGAGAAAATTATGGACTATTGGGGTGATTTTCTTTGGTTATCTATTTATAGTAGAGGGCTCGGCACCCTCATCCTTCACAAATCATGCAATTTACAAATTTATAAATTGCATGATTTGTGGGAAATAATATTCCACCGAAAGGTGGATGTCATTCCTCCCCCCCCCCCCCACACATATATAATTTTTTGTTTTATATGTAACACATTTTGAATTTTTCATTAATTTCGGCCTCGAAAACTTCAGAACTAGAAAATCTTGTAGAATCGCCTCAATCCGATCGGAGTAAAAAGTTATGGCCAAAATACGAAATTATACAGAGTTGGAATTTCTAAAATTATACACTGTTAGAATATATTTTGAAGCTTTTGGACTCCAAAATCCAAATGTTACCTTCATTTTTCTACTTATGCATCCAAAATATTATTTCACCAACATAATAAATAAAAATTACAATAAAAATATATAAAACATAAATTTAATTATTATTTTACAAATATGCTAAATTATGGGGATTAGTGAAACTTTAAGTATAAAATGATTACTTTCTCTTTATTAAATGTATACTTTTTTTAGTGTCCATTAGTAATTATATGATTTCTCCAAAGAAAAATGAAGCTCCATGTCAACATATATTGGATATGTTGACGTTGATGATCTGGTATGATGTTGATGATCTGATATTGGATGATGTTGATGATTTGGTATTGGAATTGGAACGATTTGCTTTGTCTCTGGCTCAAGCCTAGTTTACTGCAATGATGTAACATCCCCTATATGGGAAGGTTACTGGTAGGTAACAGATTCCACTGTCACTTAAGCCATGACTGTAATTAAAGAAAACTCATTTTTTTTCCTAACTTAATAACTTGACATCTCATAAATATGCACAAACATATATTTCATGAAACTGTTTCAATGCATGAATCACAAGAAGATACACATACTCTGGGTACTCTTTATAGACATATTAGAAATCATATAAATATCATACACCAAAAGAAACAAAAAAAAAAAAAAACTACATTCAATGTGAATGTAGGTCTAACATGATGGACCAACATGACTAGTGATTGCAGTGCTACTCTTGCCCTGATCCATGTCTTCAAAATATGATTGTGGTTCACCAACTGGAAGAACTTAGTGATTGGAGCTATAAAATTAGAAAATAGTATTAGTGTCTCTGTATCAAATAATCATCACAAAACTACTTTCTGAACTCATAAAACGTCAACCAGATCTTTTCTTTTCAAAATTTTTTGAAAACCATTTAAGAAAATCATATCTCTGGGATCTCTGAAAATATTATAAAACCTGGCGCATGGGGGCGTTACGTATCGCAGTCCCCCAATACGTCTAAACTAGTGTCTTGGGACGTTACGTATCGTCATCACTCAAGCCACTGAACTAGAGCCAGAAGTGTTAATCCATGTCATCCTTCTAACCCTGAAACTTGGATCTAGGGGCGTTATGTATCGCCATCCCCCTAGTCCTGAACTACGTGTGCACACGTTACCAAATCTGTTAATTCCAAGTTACATATGAGGTGGGTTTTTCCCACATGCCTCCAAAATCACAAAAATCATACATTTGAAATCATTATCATCATCAAAATACATCAAACTTTATCAAAACTACTTTTGTTGAAATCATATATCTCATTTTAATCTAAAACTTATCTCAAATCATATGAAATTGTAATTCAATAAACTTTAATGAAGATCATTTTAGTCAAAAATTACCAATCAAAATATTGAAATCATAATAAAATTCTGAATAAGTACTTCACTCACAGTACTATGGCAAGTCAGGTGTGGTACATAGCGTGGGTGATCTTAGAGTACCTTGACGTCGATCTAAAGTCAAAGCAATCATTAGTATTCTTCCTTATTACATAAAATATTTACACATGATATGAAAGTATATGTAATACATGATTGACATTTTATGCTTGTGACATGACATAATACATGTATATATATTGATACAAAACTCTTAGGGCACCCTCTAACATCTTAGGATGATGATGAAATGGAGAAAACTGATCTTGAAAAAATTTGGTTACGTGTCACGACACAGGTCCATTTGCATCGTGACGTTCACATGAACAGAATTGAAACAGAGCATCCTTTGGTTCCGCGTCGTAATGTCAAGTGTTGGACGTCATCATCGCGAATCCCACATGATCATATTTGAGAGAGATAGTACCTCTTTGCTCCACGTTGTGATGCCAGCCCATTTGCATCGCGACGCTCGCTCAATTACAGGGGTAAATTTTAACTTCCAATGAGGATGCTCAGAGCAATTCCAACACCATCACTTTTACACAAGCTAGATTAACTATCCATATTCAAATCATCATAAATCCAACCTTCTTCCATCATTACTATATCAAGTCTCATAACTCCAACTTAATCCAATGTTTAGGATTTCCTAATTTGGGGTTGCTTAAAAACACTCATTTCTTAATATAAAAAGCATATGAACAACATTAATCACAAACCAACATCCATCAATCATCAAATCATCAAAAATCAATATTTCAAAATTTGGGTCAAATCTTTCTTACCTTGTATCAAATTCATTCTTTACTAATAGGGTCCCTAAGCATTACTTCTCCTTACTAAGCTTTATTGGGTTAGATTGCTCTTGATTCTCCTTAAGATTTTGTTTGAAAATTGAAAGCACACCTATGCTCTTTGAAGTAGCTATTTTCGGCCAAGGGGAAAAAAGTGAAGGCTTGATTTCTATCTATAATTTTATATTTTCTTTATGAAACAAGTAGAGATTTCTAGAAATTGAAGGGCTTAGGCTTAAGTTTTAGGCTTACAAATTAGGCTAAGCTTATTTTATTTTTATTTTTTGATTAGGCCAATATGCTATTCCAATACTAATTAGGCTTTAACTTTAGAGTTAATCGTATCTAAAATTTTCGCTAATGCATGGTGAAATAATTATCTAAGTCATCAAGTTACGACTTTAGTTGGGCTATGAAATTCGAGTCACTACAATTCTCCCCCCTTAAAATGATTCGTTCTCCAATTAGAAACCTAAATATATAGAACGTACCTTCTTCTGCGAACAGTTATGGATATTGTTCTCTCATAGCTTCTTCTAGTTCCCATGTGGATTCTTATGGTACTGCCAAACCACCGTTACCGAAGGAATCCACCTGGATCATATCTTCCTCATCTCCTTGTCCACTATTGTCATTGGCTGTTCTAGATAGGATAAATCTTGTCAAACTTTAACTGTTTGAGGCTCTAACACATGAGATTCATCATGCAAGTACTTGTGTAGAATAGATACATGAAAAATAGGATGTATCTTATCCATACTAGGTAGAAGTGTCAGTTTATATGCTCTTCCTCTAACTCTACGAAGTATCTGAAATGGCCCGACATACCTAGGGCTGAGCTTACCCCTTATGTTGAATCTCATAACTCCTTTAAAATGGGATACTTTCAAGAACACTAAGTCTCCTACCAGAAATCCAAATCTTTTCTTCGGCGATCTGCATAGGTTTTTTTACGACTCTGAGCCGTTCTCATCCTTTCTCTGATCAACTTCACTTTCTTTACTGCTTCTTGTACCAGATCAGGTCCAAGCAACTTTTGTTTTGTAGTTTCAAACTATCCTATCGGGGACCTACACTTCCTACCATACAAAGCTTCGAAATGAGCCATCTGAATGCTTGTTTGATAACTTTTGTTTTATGCAAACTCTATAAGTGGCAAATACTGGTCCCAACTACCTTGAAAATCAATTACGCAGGCTCCTAATATGTCCTCCAGAGTCTGTATGGTCTGTTCCGACTGACCATCTGTTTGAGGGTGAAAAGCCGTACTTAAATGTAGTTGGGACAAAGCTTCTTAAAATGACTTCCAAAACTTGGATGTAACTGAGAACCTCGATAAGAGATTATTGAGATAGGTATCCCATGCAACGACATAATTTCATCCAGATATAGTCTGGCATAATGAGCTACTAAATAACTAGTCTTTACTGGCACTAAATGCACGGACTTAGTCAATATATCCATAATCACCCATATAGAATCATATATTTTCGAGGTATGTGGAAGCCCAACCACGGAATCCATAGTGATCTTCTCCCACTTCTATTCAAAAACATCTAGACTTTGAAGCTTCCTTGCTAGTCTCTGATACTCTGCTTTAACTTGCTAGCAAGTGAGGCATTTTACGATAAACTCTACTATATCTTTCTTCATACCATCCCACCAGTAAAGAACCTTAAGATCATAGTACATTTTAGTGATCCCATGATGCATGTTGTAGGATGAGGCGTGAGCTTTATCCAACAATGAATGGCTTAACTCTTGAATTGGGGGAACTACAATCCTATTCTTCTTTCAAATGATATCCTCGCTATCTATATAATACTCATCATCTGCCCATTACCCCAATCTACTTCTGGGGCAACTCTGATCTCATCTACCAGGGTGGATCGAATATGTATATGTGCCAGCAATGCTCTCCGAGTTGTTACTTAAAAGCTCGCTCCTTCACGAATGCATTTATGTATTTGTCTAGCTGATGCCACTTCTCAATCGGCAGATGAGCTAAATTTCCCATAGATTTCCTGCTTAACGCGTCTGCTACCACATTACCCTTACCACGGTAATACTGAATTAAACAATCATAATCATTTTGTAACTCAATTTATCGTATTTGTCCTAAATTAAGATCCTTTTGACTTTGGATATATTTGAGACTCTTATGGTTAGTGAAAATTTTAAAATTTTTGCCATACAAGTAATGCCACCATATCTTCATGGAAAAGATTATTGCTGCTATCTCTAAATCATGAGTGTGATAATTATGTTTATAGGGCTTAAGCTTCTTGGAGGCATAAGCAAAAACTTTTTCTATTTGCATCAGCACACATCGCAATCTTACTCTAGAAGCATCCCAAAAAACCATAAATCCCTCTGATCCTATTGTAGTGCTAGAATAGGAGCGGTAGTCAATCATTATTTAAGCTCCTGGAAACTCTTCTCACAGGCATCTAACCACTCAAACTTCACATTCTTCTGAGTCATCCATGTCAGTGGGGTAACTATTCTGGAGAAATTTTATGTGATTCTCTTATAGTATTCTGTTAACTCTATGAAGTTAACGGATCTCTTCCACACTAATAGGCCGGTACCAGTTCTGAATGGCTTCAATCTTTTGGGAGTCTACACCTATCCCTTCTTTTGATACCACGTGCCTTAGAAATACTACACTAGACAACCAAAACTCACACTTAGAAAACTTGGCAAGCAGCTTGTGTTCTCTTACATCTGTAATACCTGATGCAAATGCTCTGTGTGCTCCTGTTCCTCTGTGAATACACTATAATGTCATCAATAAATACTATCACAAATTGTTCTAGAAAGGGTCTGAATACCCTATTCATTAAATCCATGAAAGCCGAGGGGGAGTTGGTAAGGCCAAACGACATTATCAAAAACTCGTTATAGTAATATCTAGTCTGAAAGGCTATCTTCGACAGATCACTCTTCCTAATATTCAACCGATGATATCCTGACCACAGATCAATCTTGGAGAAATACTACACCATCTGTATTTGGTCAACTAAGTCATCAATCCTCAATAGGGGATAAATATTCTTGATTGTCACCTTATTTAGTTGTCGATAATCTATACACAACCAAAGTGTTCTATCATTCTTCTTTATGAATAACACCGGATCGCCCCATGGAGATACACTGGGATGAATGAAACCCTTATCCAATAATTTTTGCAAATATCCTTCAATTCCTTGAGATCTACAGATCCATCCTATAGAAGGAAGTAGTATAGGCTGCATGCTTGGAACTACATTTATACCGAACTCAATCTCTCTATTCGACGATAATCCTGGAAACTCATATAAAAACACGTTAGGATTACTCCCTTACCACATGGATATGCTCAATGTTCATTTCTCCCACTCTACTATCTGTCACATAAGCTAAGTAATCCATGTTTTTCTTTTGAAGAAGTTTATACGCTTGCATTGATGATATCAAGTTATGAGGTACTATACTCATATCCTCTGATAAATGTTAGCTGATTGATCATGAATATGCAAAGTAACAGTCTTCTTCTTCCGAAAATCTAATACCGCGTGGTGTATAGCTAACAAATCCATCCCCAAGATGACATCAAAACCCAAAATACTTAACACTACTAAATCAACGTAGTACGCGTTCCCATCAACATCAATGGGATAAGCCCTCACTTTTATGTAGCCTCTATAGGATATCCTACTGGTTTAGTTATGATGATGGGTAAATCTAATGGCTTTGAATCTCTACCCAAGTAAGTCACAAAATACGATGATATAAAAAAATGAGTGACATCGGAATCAAATAATACTCTAGCATGCACAGAACCAGCTAATAATGTACCTGTGACAACTGTATTATATGTCTGAGCATCCTAAGGTTTGCGAGTATACACTTTTCCCGGAGCTCTTCTAGTGGAAACATGTCATTGATCAGCCGTTGTTTGTCTCATTCCTCATGCTGTTTAACCCCTATCTATTGATCTCTTCTCTCCTCCTACTATACTCTTATTAGGCTGAGGTTGGGGTACAGATGGAGTAGCACTGGGAGGTGACAACTGGTCTACTGGTACTAGACAATCCCTCTTTAGATGACCCATTTGTCAGCATCGGTAACAATCTCTGCCCTCAAACTGAAAATCTCTTGAATGAGATCGTCCACATGTCAAACACACTAGCGGACCCCGCCCTGGCTGGGCCACTGACAGAGAAGAAATTGCACAAGAGGTGGCATTCTAAGTAGGTCTGTGATCTGAACCTCTCTGAATCGGGCCATATCTCGACGTGAAATGGGAGGGGTTGACATCTGCCACTGTCTACTCGAGCCACCGTGCTTTGGCCTAGATCTCTCCTTCGATCTTGGCCTATTCCAAGACCCCCTCTCTACTTGTCTCTCTCTAACTCGTGCCTTAAATCGAAGAGCAGCATCTAGAACCTGAGTATAGGTAGTAGTATCTATAAAGTGGATGGACCGAAATAAATAATTCCGAAGCTCATTAATAAATCTCTTCATCTGTATCTATCTGGTGCTAACTAGATATGGATCATACTGGGCTAGTCGAGTATACTGTATATCTTACTCAGAAATCATCATCTAATCCCCCTAGGCTAGCTGCTCAAACTCTCGAGCTTTGGCATCCCTAATTCTCTGCTGTAGGAATCTAGATAAGAATGTTGTACTGAACTAAGGCCAAGTCAATAGAGGAGCACCCCGCCTATGACTATCTCGAAACTCCATGAACCAAGTATTGTTATATCTCTTAACTGGAAACTGACGAACCCCTATCTATTAATCTCTGCTCTCCTCCTCCTATATTCTCATTGGGCTGAGGTTGGGGTACAGATGGAGTAGCACTGGGAGGTGACAACTGGTCTGCTGGTACTAGACAATCCCTCTTAGATGAACCATCTGTCAGCATCGGTAATAATCTCTGCCCTCAAACTGAAAAGCTGCTGAATGAGATCGTCCACATGTCAAACACACTGGCGGACCCCACCCTGGCTGGGCCACTGATGGAGAAGAAATTGCACAATAGGTGGCATTCTAAGTAGGTCTATGATCTGAACCTCTCTGAATCGGGCTCATATCTTGACGTGAAGTGGGAAGGGTTGACATCTTCCACTGTCTACTCAGACCACCCTACTTTGGCCTAGATCTCTCATTCGATCTTGGCCTATTCCGAGACCCCCTCTCTACTTGTCTCTCTCTAACTCTCACCTCAAATCGAAGAGCAGCACAAGAACCTGAGTATAGGTGGTAGTATCTATAAAGTGGATGGACCGAAATAAATAATCCCGAAGCTCGTTAACAAATCTCTTCATCTGCATCTCTCAGGTGCTAACTAGATATGGATCATACCGGGCTAGTCGAGTAAACTGTATATCTTACTTAGAAATTGTCATCTAATCCCCCTGGGCTAGCTGCTCAAACTCTCGAGCTTTGACATCCCTATTTCTCTACTGTAGGAATCTAGATAAGAATGTTGTACTGAACTAAGGCCAAGTCAATAGAGTAGCATCTCGCCTCCGACTATCTCGAAAAGCCATGAACTAAGTATTGCTACATCTCTCAACTGGAAACTGACTAACTCTACTGCCCTCTCTGGTGAACATCTCAATGCAGTGTATGTTGGGTTTTCAAGGTTTTGCCAAGATCTAATTAAGCAAGAAATTAAGTGAATACATCAAAGTTAAAGTAGCGGAAATACTCACTTTGATCGGATTTGCGATGCGTCGAGCAACAAAAATATTTTTCTCCTTCCTTGAAGCTCTTGGCATGGCCTCCATGGTTGTCCTCCTTGTGTTCTTCAAGATCGAAGCTTTGTGTGTGATTCTATGCTCAATGGTTTGTTTCCCTATCACCTTTGGATGACCCTTTTGAGTGCTAGTTCTTTGGAAATTTTGCCACAAAATTTCTTACAAGTTTCTTCATGTTCTCGGCCAACCACAAAATTTCCTACAAGTTTCTTCATGTTCTCGGCCAAGCAAGAAAAATGGAGAGGACAGAAAATGGCCCTTGGCCGAATGTGATGAAGAGAGGAAGATGAGAGTTGAATGATGTGTTTTGATTTCAAAAACCAAGTCAATGATACACCAAAAAATTAAATAAATGGTATTTAGTCATTCAAACCATGACATTTGAGTGTTTGACACTCACCATCAATCAACAATTTCCATCACACAATAAATAGTGACAAGCATCTCATCACTCAAAGTGATGTGACTTACATCACAAGAATGACTGATGATGTGATGCGTGATGTTACTTGTATCCATAGACACATAGTTATACTACCAATAGAATTCCGAGGGGTCTATCCAGAGCGAAGCTGTTTCCGTATCATCGGTAAACACAACCTCCTTACATAAGTATCCAATACTTAAATATACGAGAACTATGTCGTTATGCTCCCACAACGCGCATAAGTTCAATACTAGTCTATTCTTGTATTATCGTTCCAATCTCGATAATACTACGACTAGTGATTATTTAATGATTAAACCTTCATGGATTGATACTGTCTCATATCATCTCAATCCAGAACTAATCGTAAGGACCTTTTATCATTTATATATCTCGGTAATCTAATTACAAATGATAAAAGAGCAATTTCCTTTATCACATAATTAATTTATACAACAATACCATGTTCTGTACAAATAGTGATGCTATGGGTCATAATTGTCCAACAGTACATATACGATCTGACTCCTCAATAAATCCATATAGGTTAGGAGATGACTCTACTCCTGAAAATATAGGTGGATGTAGCTTCCAAAAATCATGCAAATGGACTAGCAGCTCATGTCACTACGGTGCTTGAACTGTTACTGGAAGAGGTTTATAAGGTATAATGGAGGGTCCTGCTTGAAAAGTGGTAGGATCTATTCTACTTGGGGGAACTACTGTCTGGTGAGCAACGAAGGTCCTACAAGTGGAGGTGGAATGAGAGTTTTAGGTTCTGTAGCTTTAGGATCTGGGACTGGAGGCTGCTGCTGACGGGTAATCAGCTGAGCAAGAGCTTCTACTGAACTCTAAAACTGCTGCAAGCCCACAGCTACCGCATCATGAATCTGAACCACTGGTCTTCCCCTATCATCTCATACACCACCCTCATATACAGACTCAACTCTCTGTACTCTATCTGGCTCAAGGGAATGTGCTACTGATCTCTGATATAGATCTATACTCTCGGGCACCCTACCTCGGGCTCTGGTTCTACCTTTGAGTAGCATGATATCTATATAACAGAAAAAAGAAAAGTAGTCAATCGAATTCTTAGAAAATTCAAAACTAACAAAGATGAGGCATACTTAGGGACAGAGATACTAGAGAAACAGTCTCTCATATATTAGCACCCCGGGTATACTACATATATAAGACACTGTTACCCCCTCACTGCAGCATTATCCTATAAACCATGCACTGATACTAACTTTGTAACATCCTCAATCCGGAAAGGTTACCGGCAAGTAATAGATTCCACTATCACCTAAGCGATTGACAGTAACTAAAGAAAACTCATTTTTTTTCCTAACTTAATAACTTAACATCTCATAAATTTGCAAGCACATATATTTCATGAAACTGTTTTAATGTATGAATCATAAACAAGTTATACATACTCTGAGTACTCTTTACATACATGTCAGAAATCATTCAAATATCATACACTAAAAGAAACAAAAAAAAAACTACATTCTATGTGAATGTAGGTCTAACATGATGGACTAACATGACTAGTGACTGTAATGCTACTCTTATCTCTGATTCATATCTTCAAATAATGATCGTGGCTCACCAACTGGAAGATCTTGCAAAATTGGAAAGTATGGGGGGTGAGTCCTAATAAACTCAGTGAGTGGAGAAATAAAATCAGAAAACAGTATTAGTATCTCTGTATCAAATGATCATCACAAAACTACTTTCTAAACTCATAAAGTGTAAACGAGATATTTTCTTTTCAAAACTTTTAGAAAACCATTTAAGAAAATCATATATTTGGGATATCTGAAAACTTTAGAAAACCTGATTCATGGGGGCATAAGTATCGTCGTCCCTTATATGCCTAAACTAGTGTCTTAGGGAGTTACGTAATGTCGTTCCCCAAGCCACTAAACTAGAGCCAGGAGTGTTAATCCATGCCATCCTCCTGACCCTGAAACTATGATCTAGCCGCATTACGTATCGCTTTCCACCTAGTCCTGAACTACATCGGCACACATTACTGGATCTGTTAATTCCTAGTTACATCTGAGGTGGGTTTTTCCCTCATTCCTCCTCTTTTCGTCCAAAAAGTACTTGCGGTTATTGCAACATAGTTGGGGTGTCGATTTCTTAGAGAGATGGTTACAAAAAACTAATTCACTTAATGAAATCGTTAGCAATAACTTAATTAAAGAAAAATTTAATTGGTAATATGAAATAAAAATGATGAAAAGTACGTAAGAGTTATCAGTAGAGAAAAATAGCAAAACATCGGGAATCCCTCTTGTAACAAATCACTATATTCAGTAATTGATCCCTTTTATTACTCAATTGAAGGTTTCACATCCTAAACCAACAATCGGAAGATATTTCAATCAAAACATATTAAATTCTAAGGTTGTTGGACAATTATGACCCATAACATCACATTTTGTAAAGAACATGGCGTTCTTGTATAAAATTAACTATGTGACAAAGGAAATTGCTCTTTTATCATTTTGTAATTAGATTACTTGGATATATAAATGATAAAAGTCTTTATAATTAGTTCCGGATTAATAAGATATGAGACAATATTAATCCACGAAAGGTTTAGTCATTAAATATCACTAGTCGTAGTATTATCGAGACTGGACATCGATAATACAAAATATTCTAGTATCGCACTTGTGCGCATTATGGAAGCGTAATAGTATAGTTCTTATATATTTAAGTATTAGATACTTATGCAAGTGTGATAGAAGGTTCTATTTGACCGATGGTACGGGAACAGCTTCGCTCTGGATAGACCCATCGGAATCCCATTGGTAGTATGACTATGTGTCTATGGGAATTCGTATCAGGGTAGGTGTATTTAGTCTTAACCTGAGACTTGCATCGCTAATACTTACGATAATCAGTACGCTTTGGTTTTGGTCATCCGGGACTTTAACAGGTTTTGTGTATGCATCTTCTAGGTATACTGAGAATCGTAGTATGTTGGGTGTGATGTCAAGATGGAAGTATCACTTCAGTAATATGGAGACGATGATCACGCAGGGATACAGAACTAGTACTCTAAAGTACTGCAGTCATCGGGAAAGTATGACTAGGTCATGACTTTCCGATCAAAGAGACTAGTTGCTAGTGATCTGATATATGCTTCATAATGGGCAGACACAATTCCAGCCCCAGGCCTAGCATGTGACATCAGATACTAGATCATAATACGTAATGCATAGTATACTATGCCTGATAAAGATTACATATTCCTTTAAAGAATACTTCTGGACAATTGGGTAGGCACGGTGCTTTGCTAGAAGCCAACCATACCTTGTAAATCGGTAAGAACGTAACACCGGGTACGCACGTCTTCGGATAGTCCGATGACCAAATTACTACAAACATATCCAGGGATCTCTTGGGTCACTTCTCGAAGATTCACCGATGACATTTGACTCGAACGGAATTAATCTAGAATTAGTTATGAGAGAGAAAATTAATCTGGGATTAATTACGACAAGAATTAATCTAGGATTAATTAACAGAGAGAACGCGATAAAATTCATCGAGAGAAGAGAATGCGATTAATTTGGAATTAATCGACAAAATGAATTTAATAGTGAAATTAGATTTTACTATTTAATTTATTTAAATGGGGCCAAAATAATATATTAGATATATCAATTGAAAATCAGATTTCAAAGGGGAATTAAAATTGGATTTTAATTCGAGCGAACAAATTAATTTAGAATTAATTTGTAAGCGACTTACGTAATAATATTGCGAGGCATTATTATTTAACTAAATTGGATTTAATTAAGTCGCAACGGTAAATTCGTTTAATTCAGAATTAAATGAACCCGGGCCCGAGTGAAGTTGCGTGTTAGATTGTCCTACTTAAATTTAGAATTTGAAGTGGGGCCCACCAACTTACATCAATATGTTTGACACTTAATGGTATTTGGTAATGGTTGAGTTAAAAGCTTTGATTTCTTTTAAAACACTCAAGTTAATTCTATCACACAATCTTAGTATATATTAGTTTGGTCAACTTTAGAAGTGAGCACAAGATACCATTCACAGTAAACACAAAACTCTCTCTTCTCTCTCAACTCTCCCTTGGCCGAAACTTCAAGCTCTCTCCATGGATTTTTGTTGCAAAATTCAAGCTAGCTAGTACTTAAGGAGACAAATGAGGTGATAGGGAAACTAATCCTAGAGTTTGGAATTCAACTTAAAGGCTTGGAGCTTCCATTAAATCCATGAAAAATTTGATTTTCTCTACCAAGCATTGTGAGTATTTCCACAATTTTTTTTATTTATTCACACACGAATCACTCTTAGAGATCCTTGACATGTTCTAGGAACACTAACAAAGGTATCAGAGCAAGATCTAAACTTGATTTGAACCTAGGGTTTATATACTTTAATTTGGAATTTTATGCTTGGAGTATGTATTTTCTTAAATTGATGGTTTGGTTGAGCTTGCATGATGTTGAATTGGATTTGTACATCTTAGGAATTGATAAAAATTGATTAGATAAAAAATCCCCAATTTCCTTTACCTTGGCCGAATGTAACCCTAAATGTACTCATGGTGGAATTTTGGAAATTTGATAATTGGATGTGTTAAATAGCATGAAAAAATATTGAATGTTGATTTAATTGAATTGAAATCAAATTGAATGATTTTTATTGCTATTTCCGTGAGTTATGCATGTTATTGGAGGATTGATTTTGCTTCAATTTATGTTGGACATGAATTGAATGATTAAGCATGATTAATTAGTGTTTGTTGAAACATTAGATTAGTTAATTAATTATGTTAATTACACTTGATTTAGATTAATATGTAATTTGGAATAATATATTAATTTAATTTGTTGTAATTGGGCTTAATGGGCTTGGTTGGGCCAAGTTTAGTTTTGGACAATTGGGTTAAAGTCCAAATATGACTTTTGGGCCTTTAAAAATTTAATTGGGCTCCAAATATGACTTTTGGGCCTTTAAAAATTTAATTGTGCCTAATAGGCCTAAATTCATTTTTGGCATATGGTGATTCCTAATTGGGCCTTGGCATCTTGGATTTGATCCATAATGGCCAAAGCTCATGACTAAAGAATTAATTAAAAGCTCATTGGACTTTAATTGAATAATGTTGGATACTGATTGGGCCTTTGAGACCCATAAAGATTGAATTTGGAATCCAAGTCTAAAAGACACCTTTAAAAATATAATTATTTAATTTGGAGTTAACTATGAATTAGTATTTAATACAATTTAAATTAGATTTTAAATTATAGTTCAATATGATTCAAGAATACGTACTTTGAGTACTTATTCTTAAATGAGTTGGACTCGCGCAAATCAAATCGTTGTTTGAACATTGGATGATCATTAATCAAAGATTAATTAATTAGATTAGATTGATTGATAACATGCTTTTTGAGAATACTTGGATGTATTGTATGAATAATGTATATCTGATGGAAATTAGAAAGGTGAGGGCAATTTTGGAAATTATTGTAATAAATTTAGAATTTATTTAATTGGACATGCGTGTCCAGTCTATTATCTCTATTCTCTTTATATTTCTCTTCTCACCAATTCCCCTCAATGTAAATGAGGTTTCTTTAGAAGTGTTATGTAATTGAGTAAAAGTAAGAATAATGCTAGCGGAGAGAGGAAATGGAGAGATTTGTTCTAGGAACAAGTTTGTTTTTTATCCATCCGCATATTATTATTAATTTTATTTCGCGCCTTATTATGCTTTTAGAATGCATACTTAAGGATGTATGAAGAGGTCTAATCAAAGATAATAATTGGTTGCCAATTTACGCAAAAAACCCTCATAAAATATTAAGCGTTTTTCCTTCCATTGAGTGGTTCTCTCTTAAGATCCAAGATTGGCATTGCTTTCTTGGCCAAAAGTCAAGACCTTTGTCCATCACGGATGTGTTTGAACCGCGTAAGCTTTGTTTCATATCGTATGTCTTGGGCGATTGTGACTTGCTGGCTAAAGTCAAGGTCACTTCTTGTTCATCGACTTTGATTACGAAGCTTTTCCACTGTCAATGGGTCGCACTTAACTAGAATCATTAAGCTTGTTGAGCTAAATCCAAGGCTTAGTTGATTTAGAGGAAAAGGTTAGGAAATATATTGGATATATTTACATATATTGGATATATGTTTCAGACTTGGAGGTCCACCTACCGGATCTAGGAATTGGATGAGATTCAATTGATCTTAGAGATCTACCTAGTTAAGTTTCATACAACTTGTTGGCCAAAGTCAAGGTTGTGTGTTATTTAACGGGATCCTAGCCCACTAGGAAACCAGGTTTCCCAAGTACTCTACAGAGGGTTAGAGGCTCGCCGGAAAATAGTGGGAGGCTAGTATTAAATTTTCAATTTCGTTTAGATACTTGCCAATACGTGCTCTTTTATTTTATTTATCGTTGTTATAAATATATTAGTTGGACTAATATTTTAATATTACTTTCGTTGAACAGTTAGACTGTACAACACACTACTTCATTTGTAGTTGGTTATATACTTCGATTATGGTAATCATTACATTTGAATGTAACTGATCATTTGTAGTTGATTATGTAGTTGGACTATAGTAATCATTATATTTGATTGTACCAAAATCATTGATTGGATAATTGGACTATAGTAATCAATATAACTGGAAAGATTAGCGTGAAAGAACATGATCATAGGTGAAAATGTCTTTAACGACATAATTTTTCAGATTGGGAAACGAATATCAGGATAGTCCTGAGAGCTGAGAAGTTACTCTATTTGATAGAGTGACCTCTCGGGTGTAAGACTGGAGTTGAGCAAATAGTGGAGCATGAGCTTAGGAAGACTCATCATGATGATAAATTTAGTGCTCAATCTCTTATGCTTGCCACAATGAATCCTTAATTTCGTCATCAAAATAAAGGATTAGATCTTTATACCATGATGTTGAAATTGAAGGATCTTCATAGATCTAATCTTAGATCTTAAAAATACAAAAGAAGCTCTTTTGCTCGCGTATGTCAGAGGGTACATCTGTCGAACACTAAGTGTCACAGACGATTGTTGACATCGAACAGCTAGGTTAGCTGGGCATTACCTACGAGACCGAGACTTCCATAGATTTGATCTTGCAGGGGGCAGGTTTATCGTGAACCAAGAGAAAAATCTTGGAGAGTTAATGTCTATGCTCAAAGAGGCAGAGCCAGAGCTTCTAAAAGGGCAAAGGCAAGATCGTCACAGTCTTCTGGGAAGACAAAAGACATATCCCAAGATGTCTGTCTAAACTGTGACAAACGGGGTCACTAGAAATATGACAGCCATATGGACAAGGGAGACATGAAGGAAGTGAAGCCGGGCAATGGTACGACTTCATGTGAGTTTGTTATAAATATGTCCACTACTCGTTTTAAAATTAGATTTTGATACTAGATGTGGTACATACATATGTACTGATGTGTAGGATATGCTGATTAGCAGGAAACTGGCTTCAGATAAGATCGACCTGCGAGTCAGAAACGAGACGAGAGTCGTTGTTTTGGCTGTGGGAACATAAGTTTTGGAACTGCCTTTTAGGCATGTACTTTAATTAGGAAACTGTTATAATGTACCTAGTTTGACTAGAAACATTATTTCTGTATCTAGTATAACCCGTTATGGCTATACTTTTATGTTTCAGAACACTATGTGTTTTGTTTATAAAGATGATATTGAGATATACACATTAGATGTGAATAAAAGTATTTATATTTTGAATATAAACAAATCTCAAACATATAACATGACAAACAAATGGCTCAAACTGAATTAATTAGATGAGACTTATTTGTGGCATTTTCATCTGGGACGTATTAACAAGACTCGTATCCACACTTTCGAAGAGTGGATACTTGGAAGAATTTGATCCTAATTCAATGATGTCTACGAATCCTTTTCATTAGGTAAAGTGCCTAAAATGCCTTTTAGTGGTAAGGGTGAACATGCCACCGAGCTGTTAGCTCTCGTTCATGGTGCTTAAGTGGGCCCATGCCTAGCTAGGCTAGGGGTGGTTATGAATACTTCATAACCTTTACGGATATTGCATCGCGTTATGGTTATGTGTTTCTTATGAACAAAAGTCGGAAACTTTTGATATAATCAATGAGTTTCGACACGAAGTAGAAAAATGGACAGGCAAAAGTATTAAAACATTACGGTTAGACCGTATTGGAAAATACTTGAGCAATAAGTTTCTCGATTACTTGAAAGAGTATAGTATTCTTTTATAGTGGACTCCTCCCGGAACACCTCTTTTGAATGGTGTGTCTGAACAGAGAAACGGAACTTTGTTGGACATGGTAAGGTTTATGATGAGTCGCTCTGAGCTACCAATTTCCTTCACGTGATACGCATTGAATAGTGCAATACTTATTTTAAATAAGGTTCCGTTAAAGTCTGTTGGACTAACTCCATATGAAATATGGATAGGAAAGAAACCGAGTTTCTCATTCCTGAAGATTTGAGAATGCTGGGAATGTGTTTGGATGGTACCAAACTAGAACCTAAATCGGATAAGTGCCTATTTATAGGTTATCCTAGGGAAACCAAAGGATATTACCTTTACAACTCACAAGAGAACGAAGATATTTGTTACTCTCCATGCGGTTTTCCTAAGAGGAATTCCTAAATACAGTGGTAAGTGGGAGGAAAGTAGAACTCGAAGAAAATCAAAGTGATACTGTTCCTGGCACCGACTCCCTTACGGAACACGAATAGTTCATCAGCGATGAATCTGTACCATAATCTTTTAATATACAATAACCGCGTAGGTCGGAGAGAGTCAGAAAACAACCTAAAAGGTATGAGTTTCTAATCTCGCCTCAGGTAGATAATAATCTTATTGAGGAAGATGAACCGACTAAGTATGAGGAAACGATACAAGGTATTGACTCCGGTTTATGGCAAGATGCCATGAATCTCGAAATGGATTCCATGTATATCAATCAAGTTTGGGTACTGGTTGATGTACCAGAAGGCATTATGCCTATTGGTACTATATAGGCCTTCAATGAAGACAAACATGGATGGCAATATACAAATGTACAAAGCTAGGCTTGTAGTGAAAGGGCATCATCATCAATATGGTGTTGATTACGACGAAACCTTTTACCCGTTGTCATGATTAAATCCATTCGGATAATACTTGCTAGTGCTGCATATTTCGTTTATGAAATATGGCAGTTGTACGTCAAAATTGCTTTCCTTAATGGAAACCTTTAGGAGGATATTTACAACATCCTGACAGTTTTATGGTGCCAAAATATGCAATGAGGTTTGTAAGTTAAATCGATCCATTCATGGATTGAAGTAAACATTATGTTCTTGGAACCAACGTTTTGATGAGATCATAATGATATATGGTTTCATACAAAACGAAAATGATTCTTGTGTGTATAAGAAAGTTAGTGGGAGCGCACTGACATTGAATGTCCTATACGTTGATGATATATTATTTCTTGGAAATGCATTCCCATATTAAAATCGGTGAAAGCTTGGCTTTCATTGAAAATTCTCCAAAGAAATACTTGGGAGAGGCAACCTTTATTCTAGGAATAAGGATCTATTGGCATAGATTTAAAAGTTGTTGGCACTCTCCGAGAACTTTGACATTGAAAGATATGTACGTGACCTAGTGTCTCATATGCTTTGAGCATATGGAGTCACAATCAGGCCGATCCAGGTGATGGTCACTGGATTGATGTTAAGAAAATCCTTAGTATTTTAGACGAACTAAAGATGACTAGGTTCACTGTTGCAAGTTTTTAAACCGATAAAGATCACTGTAAGTTGCAATTAGGGTACATAATTTTATTTGAACGACGGAACAGTGAGTTGGAAATCTTCCAAGCAAGATATTGTTGCCTATTCAACAAAAATGAATTATATTACTGCGGTTGAGGCAGCAAAAGAAACATTTTGGATCTACAAAATTTCTAATTGGATTAGGAGTAGTTCTGTTAGCAGCTGAGCTGGGCTACAACATAGGCTAAATAATTACGGTCTTATCAATGATCCAAGTATCTACTTCAACAGTTTTATCTGATTCGTGTACATCGTGGCGATGTGATGATCGAATAAATCACATCAGATGATAACATTGTGAATCCGCTGACGAAAGTAATATCTCAGCATAAGCATGAGCGACCCGTACATATTTCAAGTGTTGGGCACTTGAGTGATTGGCTATAGGCCAAGTGAGAGATTATTGGACAATTATGACCCATAGCATCACCATTTTGTAAAGAACATGTTGTTCTTGTATAAAATTAACTATGTGACAAAGGAAATTGTTCTTTTATCATTTTGTAATTAGATTACTTGGATATATAAATGATAAAAGTCCTTATAATTAGTTACATATTAATAAGATATGAGACAGTATTAATCTACGAAAGGTTTAGTCATTAAATATCCATAGTCGTAGTATTATCGAGACTGGACATCGATAATGCAGAATAGTCTAGTATCGCACTTGTGCGCATTATGGAAGCGTAACAGTATAGTTTTTATATATTTAAGTATTAGATACTTATGCAAGTGTGATAGAAGGTTCTATTTGACCGATGGTACGGGAACAGCTTCGCTCTGGATAGACCCCTCGAAATCTCATTGGTAGATGACTATGTGTCTATGGGAATCCGTATCAGGGTAGGTGTATTTGGTCTTAACCTGAGACTTGCATCGCTAATACTTACGACAATTAGTACGCTTTGGTTTTGGTCATCCGGGACTTTAACAGGTTTTGTATATGCCTCTTCTAGGTATACTGAAAATCGTAGTGTGTTGGGTGTGATGTCAAGATAGAAGTATCACTTCAGTAATATGGAGACGATGATCACGTAGGGATACAGAACTAGTACTCTAAAGTACTGTAGTCATCGGAAAAGTATGACTAGGTCATGACTTTCCGATCAAAGAGACTAGTTTCTAGTGATCTGATATATGTTTCGGACGAGGCAGACACAATTCCAGCCACAGGCCTAGCATGTGCTTAGCATGTGACATCCGATACTGGATCGTAATACGCACTACATAGTATACTATGCCTGATAAAGATTACATATTCCTTTAAAGAATATTTCTAGAGAATTGGGTAGGCACAGTGTTTTGCTAGAAGCCAACCATGTCTTGTAAATCGATAAGAATGTGGTACCAGGTACGCACGTGTTCGGATAGCCAGACGACTTGATTTACTGTCAACATATCCATGGATCTCTTAGGTCGATTCCCGAAGATTCACGATGACATTTGACTCGAACGAAATTAATCTAGGATTAATTATGAGAGAGAAAATTAATCTGAGATTAATTACGCTAAGAATTAATCTAGGATTAATTAACAGAGGGAACGCGATTAAATTCGTCGAGAGAAAAGAACACGATTAATTTGGAATTAATCGGAAAAATGAATTTAATATTGAAATTAGATTTTACTATTTAATTTATTTAAATGGGGCCAAAATAATATATTAGATATATTAATTGAAAATCAGATTTCAAAGCGAAATTAAAATTGGATTTTAATTCGAGCGAACGAATTAATTTAAAATTAATTCGTAAGCAACTTATGTAATAATATTACGATGCATTATTATTTAACTAAATTGCATTTAATTAAGTCGCAATGGTAAATTCGTTAAATTCGGAATTAAACGAACCCGGACTCGAGTGAAGTTGCTTGTTGGATTGTCTGACTTAAATTTGGAATTTGAAGTGGGGCCCACCAACTTACATCAATATGTTTGACACTTGATGGAATTTGGTAATGGTTGAGTGAAAAGCTTGGATTGCTTTTAAAACACTCAAGCTAATTCCAACACACAAACTTAGTATATATTAATTTGGTTAACTTTGGAAGTGAGCACAAGTTACTATTCACAACAAACACAAAACTCTCTCTTGTCTCCCAACTCTCCCTTAGCCGAAACTTCAAGCTCTCTCCATGGATTTTTGTTGCAAAATTCAAACTAGCTAGCACTTAATGAGACAAATGAGGTGATAGGGAAACTAATCCTAGAGTTTGGAATTCAACTTGAAGGCTTGGAGCTTCCATTACATCCATGAAAAATTTGATTTTCTCTACCAAGCATTGTAAGTATTTCCGCAACTCTTCTTGTTTATTCACACACGAATCACTCTTAGAGATCCTTGGCATGTTCTAGGAACACTAACAAAGGTAATTGATGAATTGTTTCCTTATGTTAACAACACACAATTTTATTGTTATGACTTATCTAACATCGATAATATATCCTCAGGCAATACTGTAGCTGAAGATCAACTCATAAAACAACATTATCAGTCATAATTGGGTTCCCCAATCACATATAGAAGAATCATGATTATTTCTATATGCAAATTGGTAAAACACAATCTCTGGATTCATAATCGAGAGATAATAAAGAATAAAAAACATCAATCATGTTAAACATCAGGAATAAAAATCATGAACATAAGAACTTAATTACAAGAGTTCATCCTTAGCTTTCCCTAGGAGATTAGTTCTCCATATAGAAGAGAGGCATAGCCTTAATAGATCGGAGGAGCATCCTGTCTAGCATGTAGCTTCCTTATTCTTCTCTTTCAAATATTTAACTTCCACTCCTTGTGTGTTTTCTCTCTGTTTTTCTCTTCTTTTAGGGTTTTGGATGAACTTGCCTTTATATAGGGAAGTCCTAGAGTCCTTGTACGCATCAAACACGACTAAATTAAATTTCTAGAGTCTTTCAGAGCGTCGCAGTGCTGGCAACTGGTGCCACGGCGCCAAACTCTAAGCTAATATGTATGTGTACAATCTGAGGCGGCGCCACGATGCTAGAAGATAGGCGTCGCAACGCTAGTTGAATTTTCAGGATTTATGTTTTCTTAATTTTCTCTCTTCCCGCATGCTTCCGATGGGTCTGCAAGGTCCCGAAACTTGTGTAATTACTTCAATCTTCATGTTCCATTGCTTCCTAATAATAAAACATAAAATAAACTATAATTAAGATTAAATACATGATAATTAAGCCAAATTAGCGATGTTTAAAGTATATTTGCATGCACTTATCACCTCCAAAATCACAAAATTATACGTTTGAAATCATTCTCATCATTAAATTATATCAAAATTTTTCAAAACTACTTATGTTTAAATCATATATCTCATCGCAATCTAAAACTTATCTCAAATCATATGAAATTGTAATTCAATAAACTTTATTGAAGATCATTTAAGTCAAAAGCTACCAAATTTTAAATAAGTACTCCACTCACAGTGTTATAACAAGTTAGGTGTGATACACGGCGTGGGTGATCTTTAAGTACCTTGACGTCGATCTAAAGTCAAAGTAATCATTAGTTTTCATCCTTATTACACAAAATATTTACACATGATAGGAAAGTATATGTAATACATGATTGACATATTATGCTTGTGATATGACATAATACATGTATACATATTGATACAAAACCCTTAGGGTGCCCTTTAATATCTTAGGATGAAGTTGAAATAGATAAAACTAATCTTGGAAAATTTTGGTTATACATCGCGACACTAGCCTATTGGCGTCGCGATGCTCACACGAACAAAGCTAAGACAGAGCATCCTTTGGTTTTGTATTACGACGCCAAGTGTTGGGCGTCATGACCCCCACATTATCATAACTGAGGCAGATACCACCTCTTTACTCCGCATCCTAATGCCAAGTGTTAAGTGTCATGATTCGCACATGATCAGAGCTGAGGTAGATAACACCTTTTTGTTCCACGTCCCAACGCCGGCCCATTTGCCTCGTGATGCTCGTCCAATTACAGGGCCAAATATTAACTTCTAATGAGGATGCTCAAATCAATTCCAACTATTAGGGTTAGTGCTCGGAGTGCCAATCCAGATCGTATTTATGTCCGATTCATAAATACGAGCAATTGTATTTTCCATAATATTATTAATTTTAATGGTAGCACCCTTGTCTTTTATACGCTTATTCGATCTAATTACGATTAGATATCTGATTACGATTAGATCGAAAGTGAATCTGATTCAATGATATGTGTATATTAGACAAAGACCCTAGGATTTATAGTATAGTGCACAGTTACAACGTAGTTTATAATTGACATTGGGAAGTGTACTATTAGTTGTATATCCTTAAATAAAGTTCCTGGTCAAGATTTACTAACACAGGTCGGTTAGTAAAATTCACTAATACCGGTCCATGTCGTATATCGTTACTTGGTCCGATGGTTTATCCCAGTAAACCATGCGTCTTGGGAGACTCGTATAGACATGTAGGTGTTTATTTGATAAGACACTGAATGACTCAGGGAAGTTTCCTAATAGATGGTACACCAACGTCAATAGGAACATTCTCGAGTTGAGCAAGCATAGTGGTCATTCGACTTGAGATACCACTGAGGATATATGAGCTATCCTCCACACTTTGATGGAAGTCAAGTCAAAGATCTAATCATGATCAGACCTTCGCTTGTTCGTTGGGCGTGGACTGATGCTCATGATATCCTATGTGTATCAAGATAAAATCCATCAGTCTTGTGTATATGGCATAGGTATCCAGCACGTGTTTGCGATCTAGTAAATCCATGGTCATGGTATAAGTTCAGAAATCAGTTCCGAGTGTTATTTAGAGACTTTAAATTGAAAGTCGACTGTATTGTCCGAACGGATTTGATGTTCTAATCTATATCCCAGGTATAATACGGATAGCCTGTGATTGATGGATTATATGTATGCTATGACCTCGGCTTGCTTAGTTTACCGTGATTATCCGTGGTCGTCATAATCCATGAGTGCGTGTATTATGGACATGAAATTGGATTTCGTGACGGATAAATCTCAACTTAGAGAGTCCCATAATATGAAGTGTACTCATTGAGCACTTGGGCAACTCAATATGAATAATATGAATTATTCATAATACTTCATCGGATTAAATGAGTTAATTTGGATCGTTTAATCAGTTAAACAATAACACATGCATTAGGGAATTTTATCCGTTAATAATTATTGTGTATTTATATTTGATACATAATACGATTATATACACATTAATTATTCGTCAAATGAGATTTTGACACATTTCATAAATATATGTATTTGTTATTTAATATAAATAAAAATACATATATAATAATAATTACATTAATTAATTATTTGGATATTTAATTGTTAAATATTTAAATTATTAATTAATAAACTTTTTCATAAATATTATGGAAGTTGTTTAATTATTATTGGAACATTTGGCTTTCTTTAATTATACTTTATATGTGTTCTAATTTGATTGGATTAGATAAAGTATGATTGACTTTAATTTGATTAAAATTTTAAAAAGACAAAAATGCCCCAAGGCCAAATTCGGTCATCGGTCCCTTTAAATTGAAAATATGTTTTCTCTCTCCCATTATCATCATCCTCTACTGAAAACTTCAAAGAAGAAACATGAAAAATGGGTTTCATGATTTCTTGATGATTCATGAAAAGAAAAGAAGAAAAATTAAGAAAAAAAGCCTAAGGAATTGAAGGATTAAAGGTAATTCTACAAACCCTTGACCTTGGTAATTGAATTACTTTTTCTTGGTGATCTAATGAGATCTAGGGTTTATTCTTTCCATAATTTTTGGGGCTTTTAGTTGTGATGGTTGGATTTGGAAGTAGTATGCATGTGTGAAGCTTAATTGGATGCAATTAGTGTAATAAGTATCCAATTTTATCAATTGTTGATGAGTTGATATTCTAGAGTGTTGTGACCACTCTTATGGCACCTAGAATTATTCTTGGGTTGTTCATATTTGGTGACTTTGGTTGGTGATATGATTAATTTGATTAATCATGAATTTTTGGATTTAAAGCATGAAAATTTATGATTTTCAGTTCCTGATCTGATTTATTTAAGCTGAAAATTTTATGATAATTTTAATGTGTTATGAATGTAATGGATGTGTTTTGGGAGTTGGAACAATTGCCGGAAAGTGTTTACGACTTAAAATAAGTGAAAACGGCCAAAAACGGCGTTACCGGGTGGATTTTGAGCCAACCGGGTGACAACTATCCAAACAGTGAATCCGTCCCTGTTTGTGCAGCCCATGAACTGCCCCAACACTATTGGATCTAACCTAGACAGTTTTCATAAGTGTCAGATAGTCGGTTCGGTCAAAAATATGATTTAGGTCATTTTGCGGAAAATTGGTTTTCGTAAAAGTTTCACGAGTTTTCAACATTATTTATGTAAATATTTGATATTGAATAAATAGGTTTTTATGAAATATGAATAAATTATTCATATTTGATATTGAATAATTTACTCGGTATTTTGAAAAGTTTTAAAATACGATTTCACATTACCACGCTTCCGCTGCGCCCCATCGCCCAATACTCCAACAAAAATGGTATCAAAGCGGGTCTGATGCTTCATCCATTTCATTATTCATGCTTGATATTTGATATTTAATACAATTTTAATGTTTGCAAATGCTTAGAATGTAGATATGTTTCTTAAATGTTCGGTTCTACGCTAATGAATATGTAACGAAAATTCAATTGTTAGATTGAGTTATGTGTTTTAAGTAGAATTAAAAAATGATTTAGATTAAAATTCTGTATTAAATGTAGAGTGTAGCTTCCATAGGAAAATCCCCGCTTAGAAATAAGGCCGTAATGTAACATGTATTGGATACATGTTTCTTGGTCCATCTTGTCAATACGGTTTATGGGTAACTTTCTATGGCTGCATCCTAGATCGTCCATGCCGGTTGTATATTGATACTAGATAAATTCAAATGAAAGTGGAAATCCTGAACGTGCCAAAGCTGTCAGGACTACATCAGAGCTTGAGTTTGTCATTGGCAAGTATAGCCTTGATACTTCTCCCTGTGAATGTGCCAAAGCTGTCACAACGAGAAACGGTCAGGACCAAAACGAGGAGTCATTAGTGAGTGATTGACAAAGTGTTGTCTACCTAATGAATATATGTAGGCGAGATCGTGCCAAAGCTGTGAGTCGAAATATATCATGTGATCCTACTCTCACTATGGAATTCAATTTGATTATTGAATTCCCGTTGTCCGTTGGGGATTACGATATTACATAAAATAGTGGGAGACACTACTGAGTTTAAAATCCATAACTTAAGCAGTGTGTAATATTCTGGAATTTACTGCTTTCGTTTTCCTTATATTCTATATTGTTTATATAGATTTAAACTTTTAATCCACTGCATAGTATATTTTGAATGTATAGGTTTTCTGTCTTTAATTATGGTAGCGTAGTTCTAGAATAGGTTCTAGAAAGACAGTAGACTTAGAAATAGTTAGATTAGTTAAAACCATTGGAAACTTTTGTTCCGATTTCTTGTAAATCAATATGGTTTGTGACTTAGTTTCTAAGTCATGATTAGGTAATCTAAATGGATATATGGTTTAGGATATAACTATCTACTAAGAATTATTTCTTCTGTAGTAAGAGTTGACTTGAACAGTTCATGTCTCAAGATTCTTGACTGGCATTAAGAAAATCCCTTGAGTGTTTATTTATCTTTTAATGAATTTTCTAGCTTTAATGACTTTTAGAAGTCAAGTGTCTGACACAGTTTGTTAATCAATTATTTTACAATCTTTGTGAATAATTGAATGCAAATTATAAAGCTAAAAAAAGGAGATGTGTATAGTTGTGTATAGAGAATTTCGATTCTCATAATACGACAACTATAGGTATTGGATACCAGATCTCCCATTTAGTTATTTTAATAATATTCAACAATTGTTTTGATATCTGATATCAGAACTTGTAATTATTGGATAGTTACTTATTCTGTACAAACAGTTGTTACATATTTTAAGACGACTAGTAATGTCATTGATGAAAGATAAACATTAAAAAAATATTCTGTAATAAATTACTTAGAACTGTGCATTATGAGATTTTATCATAAAAAGATTAGATGCTTCTTCGATATGGTAAATAATGGTCTGATATGAGATCACACCACATATCCTAATCTATTTAATGAATATTGTATTCAGGTTGTGATTAAATCCTATTTAACCGATGATTTTCATTGGACCACAGATTTATTAAATTAATACATTGGATGTGTGTAGTTTAATGAATTAAAAAATTACTTTGTATAGTTTTCTTTGCTTCGTAACTCAGTTGATGAATTGTCATAACTTAGTTACGTGTTTCTAATAGAAAATATGTTGGCTGTCTTGAATTGTTCAAGAACTGTCAATATGTTTCTAATGAAACTCGGATAGAATATTTTGAATAGTTCAAAGATATTCTATATGTAGTGTTGAAATCTGTATCTTTAGAAATTCATTGCGTGTCTTTGAATTATTCGAAGATGTTTGATATGATCAAACGCATGAATTTATGGTAATTAATTCCAATTTTATTTAATGAATATGATTCTTACTCAGTATTAAACTTTCACGATTTCATTTTGATGGAATAGGTCAGTGGGAGTAGTCGAATCTTATATGATTTGATTCGTTGATATTGAGTATTACCAAATTGGTTTTCAATACTTTTGGGGTTATATTCCATTAACACTAATTTATTTCTTTAATTTAGCTTCCATTAGTTCCTACAGTTACATATATGATATGTACAGTAGAAAATTTCGAATCTTGAAAAGTTTGAGATTTGAATCTTTCCTTTGTATAATGGTTATATAATTAAAAGCACTTGTGTCTCTGAGGTACGAGTGAAAGGTTTATCATTTATTCTATTTAATAGAATATTGTATTTTATTTGATAAAATATCTTTTCTACGATCCTGAGTAATAAAATTATTTTGTTACTTGGTGGTTAACATTGGATGTTGACGGTTGCAGAAAGGACTTGACTTAGTGAAGTCAAATGTGAGAATGATAAACTATAATGGAACTACACAATTAATAAGATGAATAAACCCTTAGACAACTTACGTATAAGTCTAATAGGATGTCAGAATCATTTACAAAGTATTTGATACTTAATAATTCTGTTGTTTTCTTATCAAAGAAAATTATCCTATAACTTATAGTGGGAGCGATATTTGATATTGATTTCAAAAATTATCATTAAGCCATAGAATCTAAGATTGTTCATAGCTTACTATGATCAAGTTTGGAACTTGATTAGGCTTTTGTTATGAATAGTTCATAACATGTGCAAATTATTTGCACAGCAAAAACAAGTGAGCTTGTAAAGGTTTGCAATTATAATATGATAGTGAATAAGTTATACTCAGTAGTCTATTGTAGATTCTGAGGAAGCATGTCTTTTGTCGCACTGAATGGACAATTAAGGATCTGTTGGTTAATGTTGATATTAAACTTCTGTTTTGGCTAAAGAATCTAAAGTGGCATTCCTGAATGTTTTTTTTTTCAAATGAGAAATCTGTTGCAGTTTCTTGGTTTTAAGAGTTCATTCTATAATGGCCATAGAGTTTGTATTCTGCTAATATCACTGTTTGATATACTTGCTTAGAAGCCTATTGTAGACTCAGATGAGCTTTCTGGAAATCCATGTTCTCTGATTTTGATATCAGTCGGATTGTCTGATTTTATCAAACCATAGAGAATATGTTTTTGCAAAAAGATAAGTGGGAGCTTACAAATTTCTTTCTAGTATTACATATCCTGATTCTTTTTTTCTCCGTGGAAGTAGTGGAGTAGTCTCTATTATATTTGATATAAAGTTTTATATTATATATAAAACTAAGAGACATGTGAGATATTCCCATTAGTCACGTATTAGATATAATCTAATAAAGGACACAGCTGACTATCTGTATGACAGTTAGTATAACTGTTTGATAGTTAACGTGTCTTTTATGTATATAGTATTCATCTTTTGTAGAGGATGATTCCTTTGTAGAAAGAAAGAATGATTGGAATGTCTAATCAATCTTATGCACCATATGATGATGGCATGATGAATATTGTATTATGTGTGATTAAAGATATCAATTTAATCGTAACTATTACAAGTTATTTCGATATATTGCAGACCATATGATGGTTCTAGAAACATGTTCTTTGAGATCTTTGAGATGTTAAGAATGAGTTTCTTAATTCATGGAGAATTTAGTCAACAACCATAAGGTTAGATTAGTTTTGATTCTAATTATGACATTAGATGATCTATGTCGTATAAAGTCAGGAAGGATGCAGTGGGAGTGTCACCACTGATTCTACTAAATTAGTGGAATCAGTTGCAACTTATGAAGTATTGACTTATGAAGCTGCAAAGTGACCTCAATGATTAGAAGTGTTGATATTAGTTTTGTGCTTGCGGTTTTCTTATAATGTTTGGATTAGATCTTTAAATACATAGACAACTCAGTAGCTGTAGCACAATATTGATATAGCGTCTGAGTCATATTGATGTGGAATTTGGATTGTACAAAATATGAATGATGTTGGTTAAGGAAAACGATTGGGTTTGTTTGATAGACTCGATTTGCCAAATTAGGCTTACTTGTTAGTGCCTATCTCTTGAGTGCTGGTGAGCTCTTGCGGGCCATGAGTATGTGATATGCATTGAGATGTGTATAGGATACCATGGATTGGCACTAGAGAAAGTAGGAGAAATTATTAAGGTTAGTGCTCAGAGTGCCAATCCAGATCGTATTTATGGCTGATTCATAAATACGAGCAATTGTATTTTCCATAATATTACTAAATTTTAATGGTAGCACCCTCGTCTTTTATATGCTTATTCGATCTAATTATGATTAGATATATGATTACGATTAGATCGAAACTGAATCGGATTCAGTGATACGTGTATATTAGACAAAGACCCTAGGATTTACAGTATAGTACGCAGTTACAACGTAGTTTGTAATTGACATTGGGAAGTGCACTATTAGTTGTATATCCTTAAATAAAATTTCTAGTCAAGATTTACTAACACGAGTCAGTTAATAAAATCTGCTAAGACCGGTACATGTCGTATATCGTGACTTGGTCCGATAGTTATCCCAGTGGAACCATGAGTCTCGAGAGACTCGTATTGACATGTATGTGTTTATTTGATACGACACTGAACGACTCACGGAAGGTTTCCTAATAAATGGTACACCAACGTCAATAGGAACTTTCTTGAGTTGAGCGAGAATAGTGGTCATTCGACTTGAGATACCACTATGGATATGGAGCTATTCTCCACAATTTGTGGCAGTCACGTCAACGATCTAGTCATGATCAGACCTCCGCATGTCGTTCGGTGTAGACTGATGCTCAGATATCCTGTACATATCAAGATAAGGTCCATCAGTCCTCTGTACAGGGCATAGGCATCCAGAACGTGTTTGCGATCTAGTAAATCCATGACCGTCGTATAACTTCAGAAATCAGTTCCTAGTGTTATTTAGAGATCGTAAATTGAAAGTTGACTGTATTAACCGAACGGATTTGACGTTTTAATCTATATCTCAGGTATAATACGGATAGTCTGTGACGGATGGATTATACGTATGCTATGACCTCGGCTTGCATAGTTTAGCGTGATTATCTGTGGTCGTCATAATCCATGAGTAGGTGGATTATGGACACGAAATTGGATTTCGTGACGGATAGACCTAAACTTAGAAAGTCCCACAATATGAAGTGTACTCGTTGAGCACTTGGGCAACTCGATATGAATAATAGGGGGATTATTCATATACTTCCTCAGATTAAATGAGTTAATTCGGATCGTTTTACGGTTTTTTTAACGATAACACATGCATTATGGGATTTTGTCTGCTAATATTATTGTTTATTGTTTTTGATACATAATACGATTATATACACATTAATTATTCGTCAAATGAGATTTTGACACATGCCATAAATAAATATATAATATTTTATTTATTATAAATAAAAATACATATATAATAATAATTACATTCATTAATTGTTTGGATATTTAATTGTTAAATATATAAATTATTAATTAATAAACTTTTCCATAAATGTTATGGAAGTTGTCTAATTATTATTGGAACATTTGACTTGCTTTAATTATACTTTATATGTGTTCTAATTTGATTGGATTAGATAAAGTATTGATTGACTTTAATTTGATTAAAATTTAAAAAAGACAAAATGCCCCCAGGCCAATTTCGGTCATCACTCCCTTTATATTGAAAATTTTGTTTCTCTCTCCATTATCATCATCATCTACTGAGAACTTTAAAGAAAAAACATGAAAAATGGGTTTCATGATTTCTTGATGATTCAGGAAAAGAAAATAAGAAAAATCAAGAAAAAAACCTAAGGTATTTGAGGATTAAAGGTAATTCTACCAACTTTTAGCTTGGTAATTGAATTACTTGTTTCTTGGTAATCTAGTAAGATCTAGGGTTTCTTTTTTCCATAATTTTTGGGGCTTTTGGTTGTGCTGGTTGGATTTGGAAGTAGTATGCATGTGTGAAGCTTAATTGGATGTAATTAGTGTAATAAGTATCCAATTTAATCATCTGTTATGAGTTGCTATTCTAGAGTATTGTATCCACTCTTATGGCACCTAGAATTTTTCTTGGGTTGTTCATATTTGGTGACTTTGGTTGGTGATATGATTAATTTGATTAATCTTGAATTTTTAGATTTAAAGCATGAAAATTCATGATTTTCGATTCCTGATCTGATTTGGTTAAAATGAAAATTTTATGATGATTTTAATGTGTTATGAATGTAATAGATGTGTTTTGGAAGTTGTAACAATTGAAATTGTTTACGACTTGAAATAAGCAAAAACGGCAAAAAACGGCGTTACCTGGTGGATTTTGAGCCAACCGAACGACGGCTGACCAAACAGTGAATCCGTCCCTGTTTGGCCAGCCCATGAACTGCCATGTCACTATTAGATCTGACCTGGGTAGTTTCCATATGTGTCGGGTAGTCGGTTCGATCAAAAATGCGTTTTAGGTCATTTTGTGGAAAATTGATTTTCGTAAAAGTTTCACTAGTTTTCAACATTATTTATGTCAATTTTTGATATTGAATAAATAGATTTAGGTGAAATATGAATAAATTATTCATATTTGATATTGAATAATTTATTCATTATTTTGAAAAGTTTTAAAATACGATTTCATCCGAATCGCGCTTCCTCTGTGTCCCATCGCCCAAAACCCCAACACCAACACCATCATTTTTACACAAGCTAGATTAACTATCCATATTCAGATCATCATAAATTCCAACCTTCTTCCATCAT
This sequence comes from Zanthoxylum bungeanum, assembly GCA_019454045.1. Classification (NCBI taxonomy): domain Eukaryota; kingdom Viridiplantae; phylum Streptophyta; class Magnoliopsida; order Sapindales; family Rutaceae; genus Zanthoxylum; species Zanthoxylum bungeanum. The sequence continues at coordinate 44,255 of SKCR01029366.1, read as the reverse complement.
TACTATATCAAGTCTCATAACTCCAACTTAGTCCAATATTTAGGATTTCCTAATTTGGGGTTGCTTACAAACACTCATTTCTTAATACAAAAAACATATGAAAAACATTAATCACAAACCAACAACATCCATTAATCATCAAATCATCAAAAATCAATATTTCAAAATTTGGGTCAAATATTTTTTACCTTATATCAAATTCCTTTTTTACTAATAGGGTCCTTAAAACCTTACTTTCTCCTTACTAAGCTTCATTTGGGTTGGATTACTCTTGATTCTCCTTGAGATTTTGTTTGAAAATTGAAAGCCGCCTAGGCTCTTTGAAGTAGCCATTTTTGGCTAGGGGCAAAAGAAGTGAATGCTTGATTTCTATCTCCAATTTTATATTTCCTTCATGAAACAAGTAGAAATCTCTAGAAATTGAAGGGCTTAAGCTTATGTTTTGGGCTTACAAGTTGGGATAAGTTCATTTTAATTTCTTTTTTGATTAGGCCTACATGATATTCCAATACTAATTATACTTTAACTTTAGAGTTGGGCCCATTAAATCATCTATAAAATTTTCGATATTTTTGTGTTGCAAGTTTTGAGAAGACCGACATTAGAAAGTAGAAACTATAAACTAGAGAATATCATCTTAATAGCGTAATGTAGCTGGTTCCTAAATTACAAAACTACAATAGAAAATTACCTACTAAAGAGCTTCATCTTTTACCATAGTGGGATGAAATCAGTTACTCATGATTTGAATAAAATTACACGTAATTTTATTACTGAAAGTAAAATAAATTCCAAGAAAGCTTAAAAAAATAGAACACACAAGAGCTGAAATTACACAAATTTCCAATGAAATCTATCCCAGGTTGATTTTCTAAGGTGCTGAGCACCTATATTTATAGTATAGGACTCAGCACCCTCATCCTTCATAAATCATTTAATTTGTAATTTTATAAATTACATGATTTATGGGAAATAATATTCCCCAAAAAAGTGTATGTCATTTCCCACTTTAATATTTTATTTTTTTATTTATTATTTTTTACTTGTTTTTGTCTTAAAAAATTACATATAATACATTTTAGATTTTTCATCAATTTCGACCTTGAAAACTTCAGAACTGGAAAATCTTTTAAGCATCAAAGTGGTAGATATTGAGACTTATTTAATCTAGAACTGAAATCGCCTTAATATGATATTGGAGTAAGAAGTTATGGAAGTTATGGTCAAAATACATAAATTAGGTAGAGTTGGAATTTCCAAAAGTATATATTGTTAGAACGCCTTTTTAAGTTTTTTGCCTCCAAAATCTAAAAGTCACGTCCATTTTTATAATTATGCATTCGAAATATTATTTCAATTATATAAGAAATAAAAATCACAATAAAAATATATAAAACACAAATTTAATATTATTTTACAAATGTGCTAAATTAAGAGGATTAATGAAACTATAACTATAAAATAATTACTTTCTCTTTATTAAATGTAATATTTTAGTGTCCATCAGTAAATATATGATTTCTCCAAAGAACAACGAAGCTCTATGTTAACATATATTGGATATGTTGATGTTGATGATCTGGTATTGGATGATGTTGATGATTTGGTATTTGCTTGGAACAGTTTGCTTTGGCTTTGACTTTGGCTCAAACCCAGTTTACTATAGTGAACCATTATACAATAATCTCATGTTGATGTGTATTTCTATTGTAACATCCCGCCTAGGCCAGAATGCAACCGGCATGAGACAGGAAAACCCATCTCCATAAGCCTCTGATTCTAACGAAATTTCGGCATGATGTATCCGTAACATCATGCAACCTGGCTTATAGCCATCTCCAATATACAACAAAATCATCAAGTCTCGGACTCAGGCCGGTAACACAACATCAAAGCATTCATCCATGAGGCCTCAGGCCTGAACTCAATAAACACAATGTAAAACTTGGCCTCCGGCCACAACTCAAAACTAAAACTAAGCTATTACATTACTTATACAACTGAGGTACAAATGCAAATACAAAACATGTAGCTGTGATGACCCAACTAGACCCAGGACTCAATAACTTCCTCGACTACAATTGGGGCGAACCAACGTCTACAAAGTCTTCACTGAACAACTGCTACTAACCTGCAAAACTGACAACGGAAATGGTGTGAGTCGTAATGACTCAGTAAGTAAACATGCTAATAACCTGAGCGTTCAAGCACAAACAAGGTCTAAATTAAGTTTCTATACAAACTAGAATTACTTATAATACTAATTAAGCATACTCGAACTTTGAAAAAGAAACATAACTTTTATTTCTTTTGTTTCCTTATTACTTACTACTAGTCTTTCTAACTATCCCGCACTCTTTCAACATCTACATCTTTGATCACCTAGACAAAACTTACAATGTCTTCTTTGCATTACTCAAAAATTTTACACTTACATACTTACTCTTTTACTACACTAATTAGGTTATCGATCAAACTTATCTTTATTTTATTCCATTGAAATATCATCAAATCGGATTAACAAACCATCTTTTCTATCAAACATTTATCTTTGACCGTCTTATAAATTGGGTACTAGTTTCATAATTACATGAATATATTACCATTTCTTCACGAACTATCATCATTTCGATGTGTTCTTTCTAAGAAAACATACAGCTCATAATCATCGTTAACATATATACCTTTGAAATAAGATCATGCTATCATGCAATAAAATCTTCTAAAATGACACTTCTACATAAACATGCCACATACCAAAATCAGCCCCATATATATATATATATATATATATCTCGATGCAATCCTGTCATTACTTTTGTGAACTATTACTTTAAGATCTTTTCTGGAGAACTTACATGAGAAAAATACTAATGTCATAAAGTATTAATGTTAAAATATATGTATCTCAGATGACTTACTAGTATACATGCCTTATATGCAGAAAATGCAATTTATTCTTTACTTTTAAAACATATTCTAGGAAAATCTTTTCTGAAGAACTCTTGATCGAAAACATTTCTCGAAACTGATTTCTGTATTGAAATTCTAAATCTTTGCAAAACCGATGCTTCGGGAGACTTTCTTTTCTTAAAAGCTTTTTCTGAAAGTTGTAACTAAAAACTGAAACTGCGTTTGAAAACTGTAATCTGTGTCTAACACAAAAAACTAAAACTTCCTGTGAGTTTGTACCTTTGAAAACTATTTTCTGAAAATCTGATATTTCAAACTGTTTTCTGAAAATTGGTATCTGATGTATCTGTAGAAAACTGACGCATGGAGGCGTTACGTATCGCCGTCCCCCCATGAGCCTATCTGGAGGCAGAAGTGCAAACCCATGACTTTGGGGCGTTACGTATCGCCGTCCCCCAAAGCATGCCACAACTGTCTCATATCTGGTGGTCTTGGGGCGTTACGTCTCGCCGTCCCCCAAGCCATAATCTAGAGGGTCTGAGAGCGTCCCCTCAGCCCTCAACATGTGCACATGTTTCTGAATCCGTCAATTCCAACAATGTACCACTGGGATGGGTCAAATCCCAAATCCCGAATCCAATGTATCCGTCAAGTCCATACTGTGTCTCAAGTTACATACTGAGGTGAGTTTTTACCTCATGCCCCGAAAACCATAAAATCATAATCTGTCTTAAAACCGTAAAGAAATATTTCTGAAATACATTTCTTTCAAAAGAGAAACTAACTTTGCTTCTAAGAGTATCTGAAATTCCTCTTTAAAACACTTGAATCTCAAGGTCATGCTTACATTATAATGCGTGCATATGCGCATGCTTATGCACTTCTATAAACTAATGGTATATATTTCTATTCCTTATACGCTGGTTCATTATGCACAAGCTCAATACATAAGCCACAAACATTACATCAATCCATACTACAAACATACATCTACTGCTATACTAAAGCTTTTTCAAACACATGCACAATATTCTCGTCTTCTACTCAACTAATATGTATTACATCAAAACTTATAGTTTTCATTTTTAAACCATACTTTACTCATGCTCTCATTTTATCAATAACTCAAATATAACAGATACATAATCCTATATATCTACGTGTACATGCAAACTCCATATCCATACAAAACTATCTTGATAATCATACATAATAATACTACATGCATATAATCCAACATGTTCAGGATCTCATTATCATATGTTTATATACAGTATACCTTGTTCATTTAAACTTACATCAAGATACTTTTACCCCAAAACCCATACCTACCATATGCTAATTTGCTTAGGTCTCCATGCATGCTTATCCGTTTTTTATGCTTATATGTCTACTTGTTTACAATTATTATCTTGTAAACTTAATCTCATACCCTAGGGTGTAGTTTTTCTACAACCCCACATACCCAGGTTTCAATTAATTATGATTATAAACATAACATTATTCATATGCTCCATCTATATATATACACAGGTCTATACCAACATATGTTTCTCTTTGCTTCTGTATGCTCCTGTCTATCTTAATCTCATATCTCTACTTATAGTTGCATGCTCTTATCTATGTCTGTGTACAAATTCACTAGCTTCTTTCTTCTACGATCATTTCTATATATACAAGTTTCATGCATATGATTATATACAACTCTATTATAGTACTACTTTCGTACAACGATAAATTTTAAGTATTCGAAGCATGGGTTACTTACCTGGCTGAGCGAACGCCCGCGATCCGGGTCCGATCTGGGAAACAAACAACAACGCAAGGTTAATACCGCTATTTGTGGAAACTTCCAATTTATCTAAAATAACTACGGGCATCTCCGGAACACCCGAAACAACTATAATACATGCTCACTTGCTATTCTAAACTAGCTAGATGGGTCAAATTCTCATTTTACGCGTTTGCGGTAAAACTTACGGAAAAGTTCCCGCAAATGCTACGGAAGGGTCTCGAACCCTCCGAACTAATCTGGAATCACTCAATTACCCTCGTAATATCATATTTATACTAGTTACGTGATTACGGTCATCTACGCTCGGTAGCGCGAGAAACTCCGTTTTACCGGAAACTCGCTAATTCTACCGGATCGATCAAATCTCATCTGATTCACCCCGAATTCTACCACATTTATCGTTTTGACATATAAAACATATCCAATTCGTTTCATACAATTCGCTACGCTACGAAACTACTGGAAACATTCGAATATAAAACTGTAAACTTTAAAATGACGAAATCTAAACGGAGAGTCGTACCGAAATTCCGAGGCCATATTCGGACTCCCCTCGGCCATACGAACGCGCTGGTGCGATCGGAATTCCGATCGGAGTTACTGTTCACATGGGTCTACTATTCATCTGAACCTTCTTCTCTCGTTTCGCGTGATTCCGGCCGCTGTCCGGTGAATCCGTCTCTGCACACTCGTAGTACTCGTCGAGAGCTTCGATTTGGCAGGTGGCAGGCTCAAAAATAAAGTCAGCCAACTTACGTATTCCATGCCTTCGAGAAGAAAGCACGGCCCGAGGTCATCTAGCAAGCATCATCCATGAAGTAAGAATATCTGATATGAATCCACTTGGATTGGATTTCACTTGACTGTCTACGGCTCCATTGCGTGTGCTCGGGGTAGAAGTTTTGTATAAATGTATCGCCATGCTATTAACCATTCCTATGGATATTGGCTTCAAGTGGTTACCTCAATGTCAATGGTCGTCCCCGCGATGAGAAATGCGAGACGAAAAAGGAACCCATCTTTTCGACTGGGAAATGCGAGCTTGGGGATTTCCCTTTTCCGGCTATGCTATATGAGAATCAAATCAATGTGAAAAGGAACTACATCTGAGGCGGTGAAACTACTATAGAAAGTAAAGAGTCGACGAAGCGCCTGTAGATTCCAGATTTATTGTTCAACCTAGTTGCTCAACCTAGAGAGATTCGAATAGTATTGAATGGGGGGAGAACCCGCGCTTATTTTCTTTTTCTCGATGCGAAGCGCTAAAGCCGGGGCCGTTTGGGAGATCTCGATTGCCTTTCATTGTTAACAAAACTGAGGCAAGAAGTTTTGTCGATTTTACTTGTAATAAATAGGGAAGTCAAGAGGCTATAAATCAATAAGTGCTGTCTCTAATGAGAAAAGCTCTTTAAGATGCTTTCACGTCAAAATCTCTCATTGGAAGAAGCAAATGCGATTTCATGGCCGTCACACTATGGGAGCTGGCCATGCCCGCACGATTGCCGTTTTCTTTGGATGCATTGGAAGAGAGACATTAGAACCGCTATACTAGGTTGAGACAGAACTGACTGGAAACTAGCTAGCGTAAGCTTCACCTGACCACAGAACTAATCAATCAACCTTGACCTGGACTTCCCATCTGACCCACTTGATTCAGCTTGAAAGCGGAAAAGAAGCCATTTATCCAACTATGTTGCAGGGGGGAGGATAGCTCTCGTTTTGGAACTCCTTTCTTCTAAGGCTTCTTAAAGAACTTCCTGGTTGGCTCGTGAAACGGTCCGACGAGCCGGGATCGGGAAACCCATGGGCGCCTCTTTCTTCACTCGCCGTCACCGTTGCCGGTGGTATTCGGCCGATCGCCGGCCACCAATCCACTCTCCATCACCGGACGGTCACGACGCCACCGGTGCGCCGTCCTGACGCCGGCCAGTGGCTTGCCGGCGAGGAGCTCCACGTGGGGGACGTTGGGGGGTCGGGTGTAGGTTTTTGGGTGGGTTTTCCATTTTCGCAATTAAATGAAACTTTGAGGCTTTATATAATGCGCTAGAAAATATCATTTTGGTCCCTGCGAAATTACAAAACAGCCCTTGTTCTAGAGTCTTCTGGAATATCGCAATTTCAGAGCCCTTCTGATGCGATTCTCGAAAAGTGTTCAACACGAAAGTTGTTAGTCTCGGAAAAACGAGTCCAATGGACCAAAAATCAGCTCGATCGGAGTTCATTTGCTCCTTTTGTGGTCAAAAGAGTAAACTTTACGCGTTTTTCGAAAATCGCGTAACCGGCTTTGGATCCCACGCGTTTTCCAACGCGACGAAAATTCATAAAATAATATTCCAACTCATATAGCCTCACTTAAACTCTTATTCTTCCTCATCCTCATGCTCCGAGACTAAAACAGCCGTCCGGAAATCTTCTGGAACAGTTCCGAAAATCTGGGATGTTACACCTATGATTGGTGGCTATGATATATGCAACAAGGAACTTGCTGTTATTCAAGCATCTCCTAAAATCTGTTTTAGTTTTTAAAATAGATTCAACTTTCCTGCTCAAATTCTTTTAAGTATACACGTGATACAAGCATCCACACACTTGTAAATGATGATATGATCAATAATAAAAAGAATTAGTTACAACTCTCTCCGATTCTCTGAAATTTTATTTTACTTTCTCACCAACCAAACATAATTTACTCTCCATTAGCCTTTCTAATGCTTCATAACTTACTATTTACTAATCATATAAAAAAAAAAAAACAGGTGCTTTCTAATAGAACATCATTACTCATCGGAAGTATTATAGAAAGTAATAATATTGGAGAGAACTAATAAATAATATCTTACTTACTCTTATAATAAGCTATTCAAAACAATCTTTTGCTTGGTAATGAACGAATGCAGATCAAAGCATCAAATTATTTGTAATCAAAAATAAGAAAAACACCTTTCCCGCTCATACATTCAGCAATCTGTAGAAAATTTATCTCAGAGACTCGAAAAAATTATAGAAGTTCAGAAACACAGTAAAAATACTCGACCTAATAAATAAGTAACTAACGATACTTTTGTGCTGCAAATAGTTGAGAAGACCGACATTCGAAAGTAGAAACTATAAAGCTAGAGAATATCATCTTTATAGCTAAATCTAGCTGGTTACTAGATTACAGAACTATAATAGAGAATTACCTACTAAAAAGCTTCACCCTTTACCCCCAGTATTTTGAAATCAGTTACTCATGATTTGAATAAAAACAGACGTAATTTTATTACTGAAAGAAAAATAAATTACAAGAAAGCTTAAAAAAATTAAACACATAAAAAGCTGGAATTACACAAATTTTCAGAGAAAACTATGAACTCTTGGGCTGATTTTCTAAGGTACTAAGCACATTTATTTATATTAGATGGCTCAACACCCTCACCCTTCACATATCATGCAATTGTAAATTACGTGATTTGTGGGAAATGACATTTCGACAAAAGGTGGATGTCATTTCCCACCTTTATATATATTTTTTGTTTTTTTTCTACATGTTTTTGTCTTTAATTATTACATATAACACACTTTCAATTTTTCATCAATTTTGGCCTTGAAATCTTTGGAACTAGAAAATCTTTATATATATATATTTTTTTTGTTTTTCTTTCTACATGTTTTTGTCTTTAATAATTACATATAACACATTTTAGATTTTTCATCAATTTTGGCCTTGAAATCTTCAGAACTAGAAAATCTTGTAACATCAAAGTTGTAGATATTAGAGTCTTCTTTTATATAACTGGAACGCCTCAATCCGATATCGAAGTAAAAAATTATGGTCAAAATATAAAAATAAGATACAGTTGGAATTTTCAAAATTATACATTATTATAACGTATTTTTAAGTTCTTGACCTCCAAAATCTAAATGTCACGTCCATTTTTCTACTTATGCATTCAAGGTATTATTTCACCTAAATAAAAAATAAAAATCACAGTAAAAATATATAAAATATAAATTTAATTATTATTTTATAAATGTGCTAAATTAAGGGATTAATGAAACTGTATATATAAAATGATTACTTTCTCTTTATTAAATGTATATTTCTTAGAGTCCATCAGTAAATATATGATTTCTTCAAAGAACAATGAAGCTACATGTTAACATATATTGGATATATTGATATTGATGATCTAGTATGATGTTGATGATCTGGTATTGGATGATATTGATGATTTGTTATTGGCTTGGAATAGTTTGCTTTGGCTTTGGCTCAGGCCCAGTTTCCTGTAGTGAACCATTATGAAGTAATCTCATGCTGATTTATATTCCTATGACCGGTGGCTGTGATATATGCAATAAGGAATTTTCTGTCATTCAACCATCTCCCAAAATCTTTTTCAATTTTTAAAAGAGATTCAACTTTCCCGTTCAAATTCTGTTAGGTGTGCACGTGATACAAGCATCCCCACACACTTGTAAATGATGATCAGTTCAATAATAAAAAGAATTAGTTACAACTCTCTCTGATTCTCTGAAATTTTCCTTTACTTTCTCACCAAGAAAACATAATTTACTCTCCATTAGCCTTTCTAATTCTCCATAACTTACTATTTACTAATCATATAAAAAAAAACAGGTGCTTTCTAATAGAACATCATTACTCATTGGAAGAATTATAGAAAGTCATAAAATTGGACAGGACTAAGAAATAATATCTTGGGTACTCTTATAATTAGCAATTCAAAGCAATCTTTTGCTTGGTAATTAACGAATGCACATCAAAGTCATCAAACTGTAGGTAATCAAAAATAAGAAAAACACATTTCCCGCTCAGTACATTCAGCAATCTGCTGCAAAATTATAAAGCTGAAGAATATTATCTTAATAGCTAAATCTAGCTGGTTACTAGATTACAGAACTATAATAGAAAATTACCTACTAAAAACTTAACAAAAATAATTTAATGGCATCGAGATGGCAGGCTGTCGCAACCCCTCCTCGATGTTGGGGGATGTGCTTAAAACTGGTGACTGTCGCGATCAGCAATATTTGTAAAAAAGTGATTACAGTGACAACACCTCACTTAATACTTCTTATTGATCCAATAACTACTGTTTAGTAGTAAAATCAGATCCATATACATTGCATTTCATTTTTTCCATTTCCATTTCTCCATAAAAACTTATTAGAGAGAGAGAAAAAAGGTGTGTAAAATAACATCGAGCTGAATTAGAGCATATGAAGAGGCAGGCAAGGCAACACACACCTTCACGTCGAAAGTAATAATATGTTTATTACGTTTTCATCATTGCCCTTGTTATATAATTACTGTAGCTGGCTAGTTTGATTTTTGTTGACTAATTATTGATGCCACCACCATTGTTACTTATTTTACGTGTCTCATTGATCATATTTAATATAGATAGTGAGACATCACTATTAGTTGGATAATCATGCGAAAGTCCGAGTTAATTAATAATTTTATTTAATTATTTATATTTTTATTATTAAAAATAAATAAAAGTTAATCGATTAATATATATTTTAACCATGGCTTTATCTCTAATAGGGCCTGACAATCAAGTTAAAATCATAAACTCTTTGCCAACAAACCACAATCTTTGGGGCACGGTCCGTCTCTAATAGATAATCACACTATTTTACTATTTTAACTCTCACCAAATGTCACACACATTTTTTATTAAACTTACACGTTAAACACAAATATTTTTTTTTTGATTCACATATTATATGTGCTTTTTTTTACTCGATGAGTTGAACACCCACCTATCAAAATCCCTTGTATAAACCAAAACTTAATTAAATTTATTTTTTCAAGATTTTTAAATTGGAGAGAAAATAATGATGCAAACTGAGGGAATTTATCATGAAAAGGTAAGTTTTAATAGTTCATTATTATTTTTTGCAAATAATAATAATAATAATAATAATAATAATAATAATAATAATAATAACGTTAATTTTAATTGTAAAAAGGTGAATATTGGAACAATATTCAGCAATACAAACACATACACACACGAGTTTTTCTCTCTAATTAAGAATAATTTTATCCTTAAACGAGTTGTTATAATAATAAATATAGAAAAATGGGTTTGTAAATATTTTTTGAGGGAGTGCCGATAGTAAACTGTTATAGATGTAAGTAGGTTTTATATAGAAATTTGAATCCAATACTAAGTTAAGTTGAGTTATATTAAGTTTTTTATAATCTTTTGTCACATATATTTTATTAGTAATACACAATTAAAATTTAATTATATTCATATTATTATCTTATAGCTACAATCATCGTTTTTCAAAAGATTAGTATTGAATTCAAATCCCTTATGTTTATCACATGGAATTTGATATTCGAGAAAAAAGTGATAACAGCTCTTGAACGAAGTACCTGCATGCAGTGTCCAAGATTAGTGAAGCATCCTTTGCTCTCCATTAGTGCTATTAATAGGTAAGGTTGCTTAATTAATTCTTAAATAAAAACTATCTTGTTTGATTTAATTATAACTATATTCTTAAAAATTATTTTTACAGTTGCATATATTGTGAAAGAATTGTATATTCTTTAAGAAAAAAGAAAAAAGATTCCACATCTTTGATGAACGATTAAAATACATGATGAACACTAAAAAAAATACACATTTATTAAAAGAAAAATTAATCATTTTACGTTTATAGTTATATTAATCCTCTTAATTTAGGATATTTGTGAAATAAAAGTTAAATTTATGTTTTATATATTTTTATTGTGATTTTTATTTTTTGTGTTGTAATATCCCGAATCTTTTTCAGAACGATTCTGGAAGCTTTCTGAATTGAAGTCTAGAATTTGAAACTGAATGATATTCTGAAATAGGACTTTGGTTGGAATATTTTAAAGTGAAGCTTCGTTGCTTTGAAAAACGCGTGGTTTCAAAAACCGGTTACGCGAATCATATTTATATCATTATACGCTAAAAAATTTCTTGTTTTGGATATAAACATAGCAAACGAACTCCGATTGAGCTGATTCTTGATTCACCAAACTCTTTGTTTTGAGACGAACAACTTTTGTGTCGAACACTTTTCGAAATTTATATTAGAAAGGCTTCAAAAATATGAATTTCCGAGAAAGCCCAATAATATGGGCCTGATTATAAATTCACGGGGATCAAGTTGTAAATTTCCAAAAAAATTTCTATATATACTTGAAAGTTTCTGGAAATTGCTAAAATGGCATAAATTCCCAAAACTCTCAAGTCGACCCCCACCCTAAAATCGAATGTTGCGTTGGTGGCTGGCCGGCAAGTCAACACATAGGGAGCATCTGGCCGCTGCGCATCCGATGGTGGCTGGCAACGAGGTAGAGGCGCGGGAAAAAAACTAGAGAAAGAGGGGAGGAAATGGTGTAAGTTTGAGTTTTCTGATCCCTATTCGTCGCTTTATTTTACAGCCCGAACCACTCGCCAAGGACCCTTCTGTAGCGTTTGCGAAAACTATTTAGTAAAATTTTCTAAAAATTAGTTGTTAATGGTATTTTAAGATTATTGAAACTCAAAATATTGAAATCAGACTTGATTTGGTTGTCCCTCAAAGATCCAGAATCTTATTATGGTTAAGTTGAGAATACCATAAATCATGATTCTAATGATATTTCGCATTTCTTTTGACACATGTGACTAGGACCTGAAGTGGTCGCGAAGCCATGTAAGTAACTCATGCATAAGTGTTTGAATAATTGATTGATGTTTTATATATATATATATATATATATATATATATATATATATATATATATATATATATATATATATTAATATATTATTGAAGTGTTTAGGATAAGGGGAGAATAGATAAGAGAAAAATAGATAAGAGATAATCTTGAGAACAAAGTTCGAGGTTACTCATGGTTAGGATAATCGACCACCACAGGTACGGAAATTTGTTATTAATATGTTATGAAGTGAGATATGAAATGAGCTTATTGTTTATGCATATGTATGAATGTACATAAAGGTATGAATCGGTAATGATATGAATGCGTGTATGTAAAGGAATACGTCAAAGTATGAGTATATGAACATGTATTCGTATAGGCATATGATATTAAGATATGTATAGGTTGGATATACGAAATTGATAAATGGAGCAAATAATGATTTCTGAATTGGATTTAGTTTATGTAGGTGCATGCAATATGAATAAGTTGTTATTGATTTATACATGTGAGTTATTTGTATAGAGATTGAAATGGTTAAATTTGATAAGGAATTAGAGTAAACTAAGCATTTCTTGAATGACAATATTTAATTAATAAGCTCTGTATTAAAGGTTTTCAGGTAGGAAATATGAAACTAAGTATGTTTGGTCGGTGAATGAAAGATATAATGACTGTGGCATTTGTATTCGTATTAATATGTTACTTGTATGTTTGAAACATATGTATGTATGTGAGTGTTTGAATGATGTTTTGGAGTGTTTTTCATAGATGGCTTGTGTATGAGAAGTGGTGTGATGAGTTTGGTATGCCGTGATATGTATGCATGTATGTATGTTTAATTGGTTGATGTTCTCGTGGTATAGTCGAGCTGGTTAGGAATCCGTTCGGACATAATTCATCTCATACCTATTATAAAATAGATAATGAGTTTTTTTTTATGAGCATTGTATGTGTAAGCCAGCCATATGTATATATTATTGGATGATGTGATCTTTAATGTACCGATTATTATGTATGTTTCGTGGTTGGTTGCTTGACGTTTGTAAATATGTCTGAGTGTATGTTTGTGTATGACAGAACTCGTGATATGTATGGATCATGTATGCTTATGTGAAATGAAAGGATGATTTGAAACTGGTGTGAAAATCAGATGTTATAAAGCATGTTTGTTAAGTTTGTATTGGTATGTATGTATATGTGTAAGAATTTTGAAATTGTATTTGCATGTATATAAGAAAAGTGTGATTCGGTATGTGTGAATGCATATGAACCTTAAGTGTTAAGCTATTGTAATGTTATCATGATTAAGGAATATTAAAGAAAGATTGTTTTGGTATTGAAGTAAGTTGTTTTGATATTAAAGAAAGTTTGTTAGATTTACTGATTTGATGATATTTCAAAGATGTTTACTTGTGATAAGTAATAAAATGTGACTTCATGTTTTTTGAGATTGAAATGGTTTGGATGGAAAATGACATATTCTGTGATAAACTTATGTCTTATGGGATTTGGATGTTTGGTTAATAAATTAATGTATATGTGAACATGTAGACATGAGAATCTGATAAATATAAAGGAAAAATAAGTTAATAAATTTGAACTTTTAATAATTTAGTAATTCTGATAAAATAGCGATATGTTTGATTTGTTTGATTATTGTATATGTTAGACTTGTTTGTTGTAACACTAGCATGGTTACTTACCAGTGTTGTTAGAGGCGCACTGAGGCGCGCCTCGAGGCGAGAGGCGCACGAGGCGATCACCGAGGCGCATCTATCTAGTCGAGGCGAGGCGATTCCAGCGAGGCGCAGTGAGGCGCAGTGAGGCCCGCGAGGCGCAGTGAGGCGCGAGGCGCACAGAGGCGCGCGCATCTTGGTTTTCCAGTTTTTTCATCAATTTTTTTACACTTTTTTTTCCAAATCTGTTTCTTTCTTCATCTTTTTTCTGTTTTTTCATTTTCTTTATTTACAATTCTTTCTTTTATATTTATGTTTCTTTTTTCTATTATAGTTCTGTTTTATTTTTCTTCTTTACCTTTTTCAGTTCTGTTTCTTTCTTCTTCTTTTTTTTTTTTTTTTTTTTCGTATTTTCTTGATTTACAATTCTTTCTTTTACATTTGTATTTCTTTTTTCTTTTACAATTCTTTTTTTTGAACTTTTTTTAGCTTTGTTTCTTTCTTCTTCATATTTTTCTTTATTTTTTTTCCATTTTCTTTATCTACGATTCTTTCTTTTATATTTTCTCTTATTAACGATTATTTTTCAGTTATATTTTTTCAGCAGATGTTTTTTTAATGCTTGTTGTTTTTCATTTTCTTGAACTTGAACTATGCATATTTTTAATTACGCTTGTTTTTATTATTTTCTTGAATTTGAAGTTTCGAACTGTGCATATTTTGTCAAGTATTATGAATTAGACAAGTAGAAGTAATATAAAAGTAGAGTATATGTCAAAATTTTATTGTCTATTTACTATTTTTTTTATATTTACAAGTTAATAATGCATATATTAAAAATTTAAAATTATTATTAATAAACGTGCGCCTCGTGTCTGTGAGGCGTGCGCCTCGTGCCCCTCGCCTTGCGCCTCGCTTTTCTGGCTATGATCGCCTCAGTGCGCCTCTCGCCTTTAACAACCTTGTTACTTACTGAGTTTTTAAAACTCACACCAAACCAGTTTGTTAGTTTTATAGGTTGGCTTTCAGATTGGTCAACCACGACAGCTTTGGAAGTCATACTCGAGACGCAGATCACTCTGTTGGGGTTTTAGCGCAAGACCAGCGAAAGCGGGTGGTTCGGGCGAAATCATAACTTTAAAACTTTTAAAATTACCAAATAATTATTCAATACCCAATATTAATAATTCATTCATATTTCACCTAAACATATTTATTTGATATCAAATAACGACATAAATAGGTTAGAAACATTGTGAAACTTTTACGAAAAAATGTTTTTTTCCGTAAAATGACATAAAATATGTTTTGTCCGAACCGACCACCAATAAACATGAAGCTGCCCAGGTCAACCCCAATAGCACTTAGGCAGTTCATGGGCCGCCCAATAGTGACCAATTCAAATCGCTAGTCACATCTAGCGTCACATCAAGCGTCAAATCATGTCACGTTGAGTGATGTGACCTTTGATTGATTGATTGATGTGAATAGTAGTGGGAGTGTTGAAAAGCTTTACTTGAAAGCTTGATTGACATAAATTGGTATTTTATTAGTTTGACTTTTAAAAGCCAATTTTTGTATATCATTTATTATTTGTTTTTGGAAAATAAATATATAAAGGTAATACACTTTATTTAACAACTCTCAACACTAATATTTCTCTCTTTTTCTCTTTCTTCTGTTCTTGTTCACGCCCTTGGAGGGCAAAATAAAGCTTCTGGTTCAGCTGCAAATGGCGTGAATTGGAGGTGGAAAAACTTGATTTTTGTGGCAAAAATCAAGCGAGCTAGCACTCCGAGAGATATACGAAGGTGATAGGGAAACTCACCCACGAGGCGGGAATCATTTGACAAAGCTTGGAGCTCAAAACTCTGACTCAAAAACTGAAATCTTGGTGTAGTGGACTGCTCACTGCCGTGGGATAGAGGAGGGCATAATTTGATTTTTGTTCGTCGTATCGTCGCTCAACGGATCGATGTAAGTATTTCGCAACTTCGTTGATATGTATTCGCACTTATTTCATGCTTTTTATCGATCTTGGGATATTAATAGAAACCAACAATGGTATCAGAGCAAGGTTTGAGCATGAAAAGTTTAAGGCTTAAAATTTGGATAAAATGAATTTGAGCATGATTTTATGAAATTGGATGATTGAGTATGCTTAAATGTTGTTGAATTGAAGATTGATTGAATCAATTTCAAGAAAATATGTTTGGAACAATTTTCCCCAATTTTGGTGGTGTTGGCTGAATCTATATTATGCCCTAATATCTTGGATTTTTGATTTTCGATTCATTGGATGTGTTGGAAATCATTCGGGAATGTGATTTAATATCGATTGTAGAATTAATTGGATTGAATTCGAATCGGACACAAATCTCCTCCCTTGGCCGAGACACTTTAAAGCATGTTTGGGTTTGATTTTTGATTAAATTATGTTGGACATGATTTAATGTAAATGAGCATGATTAGTTGTGTTAATTAATGTTTTAGAAATGTTGATTGGATAATTAATTGTGTAATACACTTTCGTGTAATTAAATTGGGAAATTGGATTTTTTGAATTTAATTAATTAGGCTTGAATTGGATTTGGGCTTATAAAGTTGTTAATGGGCTTATTGGGCTTTGTTGTACAAAATTAGGTTTAGGCCAAATGGATTGGATCCAATTGGGCCCAAAACCACTTCCGTTAAGCCCAAATGCGACTTAATGAACCTTTAAAGTTTAATTGGGCCTAATGGGCCAAAATTGATTTATGGACTTATGGGGTAATTCCCGGATTGGATTTTGGTTATTCGGTTTGACCCGAGTTGATCAAAAGTCCACGCCTTAAGAAATTAATTTAAAGCCCATTGGACTTTAATTGAATTGACGTTGGACATTAATCGGTCTTTGAGACGCGTTACGATTAAATTTGGAATTTACGTCGTAAAAGGTTTATTAATAAAGTGTAATATTTAATTTGGAATTAAATAGTGAATTAGAATTGAATGCATATTAAATTGGATTTAATTATGTAGTTTAAATTAATTTGAGAATTCGTACTTTGAGTACTTATTCGCAAAACGAGTTTGACTCGAGCAAAATCAAATCGTTGTTTGATCATTGAATGATCATTAATTATCAGATTAATTAATTTGATTAGATTGATTGATAACATGCTTGTGTGAATACGTGGTTGCGATGCATGAATAATGTATATCGGATGGATATTAGTCGGGTGGGTCTTTTTTAGAAGTTGTTGTAATAAATTTGATTTATTAATTGGACCTGCGTGTCCAGCCTTATCACCTCATACTCTTTGTATTCCCTTCTCACATATTCCCCTCAATGTAAATGAGGTTTCTTTAGAAGTATAGAGTAACGGGTAGAAGTAATACATGTGCTAGCGGGAGAGAGAAAGTGAGTAATTTGATCTAGGATCAATGTGTAAAGTATCCATCCGCATATTATTATTATTTTCATATGCGCTTTATTTTGTATTTAGAATGCATGTTTAAGGGTGTATGATGATGAGACCTTAACAAAGATAATAAATTGGTTGCCAATTTGCACGCGAAAAACCCTCAAATAATATTAAGCGTCTTTCCTTCATTTTTTTGGATAACCGGGGTGTCCGGGCCAGCTTACGCGAGCGTCTTTCCTTCCATTGAGTGATTCTTACTCAAGATCTAAGACGGCATTGGTTTGTTGGCCAAAGTCAAGGCCTTTGTCTGTCGAAGATGTGTTTGAATCACGAAGGCTTTGTTCCATATCAGTGTCTTGTCTAAGTTGTGATTTGTTGGCCAAAGTCAAGACCACTTCTTGTCCATCGATATTGATTACGAAGCTTTCCATGGTCAATGGGTTCCGCTTAACTGGAATCATTAAGCTTGTTGTGCCAAAACCAAGGCTTAGTTGATTCAGAGGAAAAAGGTTAGGCAATACATTGGATGTATTGGCATATATAAGATATATGTTTCGGACTTGGATGTCCCCCTACCGAATCTAGGAATTGGATTGGATCCAATTGATCTTAGAGATCTACCTAGTTAATTATCATACAATTTATTGGCTAAAGTCAAGATTGTGTGATATTTAACGGGATCCTAGCCCACTAGGAAACATGGTTTCCCGAGTACTCGACAGATGGTTAGAGGCTCGCCGAAAAATAGTGGGAGGCAAGAATTGAATTTGTAATATTCGTTTAATTACTTGCCATACGCGCTCAAACAAATATCATTCGTCGTTTTAATTAAATGTTAGTTGGACTAATATTTAAATCGTTGTTTTAATAAATAGTTGGACTATATTCAAACTATTCATTTATAGTTGATTTTATAATTGGATTATAGTAATCAATATAATTGAAATTAATCTATTAAATTATAGTTGATTAAATAGTTGGACTATTGTAATTATTATAATAAATAGTACTTAAATCGTTGATTAAATAGTTAGACTATTAGAATCAATATGAAATTGAAAGATTGACATTTAAAATGTATTTAAATGGTTTAATTTTCAAATTGGGAATAAATTTCATGATAGTCTTGGAAAAATAATAAGTTACTTTATTTGATAAAATAACATATTATGCCTAAGCTCGGAGTTAAGCAAATAGTCGAGCATAATCTTTGAAAGATTTATTTGATGATAACTTTAGTGCTTAATCCATTAAGCTTGTCGCAGTAGACTCCTTAATTTCTGAATCAGAACTAAGGATTAGATCATTAAAGTATGATACTGAAATTGAAGGATTTTCATAAATCTATATTTAGATTTTAGAAGTACTAAAATTGCAATAATAACTCTTGGAGAGTTAATACCATTCTCAAGGAGATAAGGTCAAAGTTTGCAATTAGGCAAGTAGCGCTATGCGCACCTTACTTCGATATTCTAGAAAGCCAAGGCTTGGCCAAAGGCTATTGGAATGTTGAAAAGGGCAAAGGCAAAATCATTATAATCTTGTGGGAAGATAAAGGACATATCCTAAAATGTATGCTTAAATTGTGGCAAACGGGATCGCGGAAACGTGACTGCCGTTTGGACAAAGCAGACATGAAGGAATTGAAAACGAGCAAGGCTCCGACTTCAAATATGTTTGTCAACATTATGTTCACTGCTAGTATTAAAATTGGATTTTAAATACTTAGTGTGGTACATAAATATGTACTGATGTGCAGAATCTACTGTAAGCAGGATAATGACTTGAGATTAATCTGCGAATTGAAAACGGGACGAAAGCCGCTGTTTTAAGTGTAGATACCTAAGTTTGGGAACTACCCTCGGGTGTGTACCTAAATTTGGAAATTGTTATAATGTATCTAGTTTGATTACAAATATTATCTATATATCAGTATTTAACCCGCTGCGGTGAACCTTTATATTCTAGAACACTAAAGTGTTTTGTTATATAAAGATGATATTGAGATGTACACATTAGATGTGAATAATAGTATTTATATTTTGAATATAAATAAATCTCAAACATATAGCATGACAATCAAATAGCTCGAACTGATTTGATCAGAAGGAACTAATTGTGGCATTGATGTCTGTGACACAATCAAACAAGACTCGTATATCCACACTTTTGAAGAGTGGGTACTCGGACTGATTTGATTCAATCAAATAAAGTCTACGAATCTAGTTTATTGGGCAAAGTGCCTAAAATACTATTTACTTGGTAAAAGTGTAAATGTCACAGATCTGTTAGCCCTAGTTCATGGTGAAGCAAGTGGGCCCATGTCTAGCTAGGCTAGATGTGGATATGAATATTTCGTGACCTATACGGATGTGGCATCGCGTTATGGTTATGTGTTTCTTTTGAAGAACACAAATCGAAAACTTTTACAGTTTCGACACGAAATAGACAAATAAATCAGCTAGAGTATTAAATCATCACGGTAAGACCGTAATGGAAAATACTTAAGCAAAAAGTTTCTAATATACTTGAAATAGTATAGTATTCTTTCAAATGACGACTCCTCCTGGAACACGTCAATTTGACGGTGTGTCCGAACAGGATAAATCGAATTTTGTTGGACATGATAAGGTTAATCATGAGTCGCTCTAAGATATATTTTCCTTCAACGGATAAGCATTAACAGTGCAGAACTTATTTAGAATAAGGTTCTATTAAAATCTGTTTGACAGACTTCATATTAGATATAAACGGAAATAAACCGGGTTTCACATTCCTGTATATTTGGGTATGTTAGGCATATGTTTGGATGATACCAAACTAGAACCCAAATTGGATAAGTGTCAATTGTAGGCTATCCTAGGGATATCATAAGTATTGTACTTATACATCTCACCAGAGAACAATTAGATTGTTGCTCGCCATGCGGTTTTTCTAAAAGGAATACCAATATGCAGTGGTAAGTGGGAGGATAGTAAAACTCGATGAAAATCGGAGTAATACTATTTAAGGCACCGAATCTTAATGGAACATAAACAGTTCATCAAGGATGAAACTGTACCAGTAATCTTCAAATACACAAGAACCGCGTATGTCGGAGAGAGTCAGAAAACAACTTGGGGTATGGGTTTCTGATCTCATCTCATAAAGATATCTATCTTTTGAGTTATACCAACTGACTACGTAAAAGGTAGTGATACAAGGTATAAACTCTCTATTATGGCAAAGTGCCCTATGAATCCGAAATGAATTCCATGTATATCAACTATGTTTGGATACTAGTTGATGTACCGCAAGGCATTGTGCCTACTGGTACTATATGAATCTTCAAGGAAGACATACATGAATGGCAACATACCAACGTACTAAGCTAGGCTTGTAGCGGAAAGGTATCGTTATCAACATTATGTTGATTACGATTCAACCTTTCAACTGTTGCCACGGTGAATCCATTTGGATAATGCTTGCTAAAGTTGTATGTTTCATTTATGAAATATGACAGCAGAACATCAAAATCGTTTTCCTTAAACGGAAACCTTTTGGAGGATGTTTTCAACATCCTGACGGTTTTGTCATACTACAACTAGCAAACAAGGTTTATACGTTATTCGATCCATGTTTAGATTGAAGCAAGCATAGGTTCTTGAAATTATCGTTTTGATGTAATCATAATGGTGTATGATTTGATTCAAAACGAATATGATTCTTGTGTATATAAGAGGGTTAGTGGGAGCGCACTAACAGTGGATGTCCTATAAATAATGATAATATGTCGTTTCTTGTAAATGATATTCCCATAATAACAATCGGTGAAAGCTTGGATTTCGAGAAAAACTCTCCGAGAAACTCGTACATTGAAAAATATACGTGATCTGGTGTCTCATACGCTTTGAGCATATGGATTCACAATCACGCCAATACAAGTGATAGACATTGGATTGATGTAAGAACATCTGTTAGTATCTTAGAGATCTAACGATGCTGTCTTAATCTATGGAGAATGAGAACTTGAAGTGACTGGGATCACTACTTAAAGTTTCCTAAACCGATAAAACGACTAAAAGTCGCAAACGGTACTATACAATTTAAATAACGGTTCACTGAGCTGGAAATCTTCCAAGCAAGATACTGTTACCGTATAAACAACAAATGCGGGTAATTGCTGCAGCTGAGGCAGCAATAGAAGCCATATGGGTCAATAATAAATCTAAATTAAATTAGATATAGTTCTGTTAGCAGCTGAGCTAGGCGTCAGCATAGGCTAAAGAATTAATGGTCTCATCAACGATCCAGCTATATACTTCAATATTCATCTAATTCGTTCGGATCATATATCGTGGTGATATGATGATCGTATAAATCGCATCAGACGATGATCATGTAAATCCGCTGACGAAAGCGTTTCCTCAGTAATTTGAGCCAACCGTACATAGTTCGGGTGTTAAGTACTCGAGTGACTAGCTATAGGCCAAGTGGGAGATTGTTGGAAAATTATGACCCATAGCGTCACTATTTGTACAGATCATGGTGTTGTTGTATAAATTAATTGTGTGACAAAGGAGATTGCACTCTTATCATTTGTGATTATATCACAAGATATATAAATGATGAGAGGTCCTTATGATTTGTTCCTTGATTGAGAATGATATGAGACAGTATCAATCAACGAACGATAAATCATTAAATATCCATAGTCAGAGTATTATCGAGATTGGACATCGATAGATACGTAAAATAATAGTATTGCACTTGTACGCGTTGTGAGGGCATAACGGCATAGTTTTCATATATTTGGGTATTAGAGACTCATGCAAGTGTAATATTAGGTTGTGTTTCACCGATGGTACGGGAAACAATTTTGCTCTGGATTGACCCCCTCAAAATTCCATTGGTAGTATGATTATGTGTCTATGGAAGTCCGAAATCAGGGTATGTGTATTTAGTCTTAACCTGAGACTTGCACCGCTAATACTTGCGACAATCAATATACTTTGGTTGCGGTCGTCCATGGCTTTAACAGGTTCTGTGTACGCCAATACTGGGTATATTGAGAATCGTAGTGTGTTGGGTGTGATGTCAAGACGGAAGTATCACTCCAGTCATAGTGGAGATGATGGTCACGTAGGATACGGGACTGGTACTCTTATATGCTGCAGCTATCAGGATAAAATGACTGGGTCAGGTTTATCCGATTATATAGACTAGTCACCAGACATCCGACATGTGCTTCGTACGGGGCACACACAATTCCAGTCTCAGGCCTAGCACGTGATCATCCGATACTGGACAGAAATACGCAATACTACATCTACTACGCCTGATACAGATCCTTTATTCTTGTAAGGATATTTCCGGATAATTGGGTAGGCATGGCGCTTTGGTAGAGGCCAACCTTGTCTTGTAAATCGGTAAAATATAGTACGAGATACTTACGTGTTCGGATAGTCCGACGACCGAATTTACTGCCAACATATCCTGGGATCTCATGGGTCGCTTCCCAAAGATTCACCGATGACGTATGACCGCACTCTAAATTAATCTGGGATTAATTAGATGAGAGAGAAAATTAATCTGGGATTAATTGTCGAGATATTTTATCTAGGATAAAATATCATTTAAAGAGAGATAACGATTAATTTGGAATTAATCGGTAAATTAATACATTCGATATATTAAACGAAATTGGATTTCAACGCGAAATTAAAATTGGATTTTAATTCGGGCAAACGAGTTAATTTAGAATTAATTCGTTAGCGACGTGAATAGTAATTATGTTTGGCATGATTATTTAATTAAATTAGATTTAATTACGTCGCAACGGAAAATTCATTAATTTGGAATTAACGAACCCAAGCCCGAGATTATTAACGAGCGCATTCGCATTTCGAATTCGAGTGCGGCACGCAAGTCATATCAAGCGTCAAATCGCTAGTCACATCTAGCGTCAAATCATGCGTCAAATCATGTGACTTTGAGTGATGTGACCTTAGATTGATTCATTGATGTGAATAGTAGTGAGAGTTGTTGAAAAGCTTTACTTGAAAGCTTGATTGACATAAATTGGTATTTTATTAGTTTGACTTTTAAAAGCCAATTTTTGTATATCATTTATTATTTGTTTTTGGAAAATAAATATATAAAGGTAATACACTTTATTTAACAACTCTCAACACTAATATTTCTCTCTTCTTCTCTTTATTGTTCACGCCCTTGGAGGGCAAAATAAAGCTTCTGGTTCAGCTGCAAATGGCGTGAATTGGAGGTGGAAAAACTTGATTTTTGTGACAAAAATCAAGCGAGCTAGCACTCCGAGAGATATACGAAGGTGATAGGGAAACCCACCCACGAGCCAGGAATCGTTTGACGAAGCTTGAAGCTCAAAACTCGGACTTAAAAACTAAAATCTTGGTGTAGTGGACTGCTCACTGCCGTGGGATAGAGGAGGGTAGAATTTGATTTTTGTTCATCGTATTGTCGCTCAACCGATCAATGTAAGTATTCCGCAACTTCGTTGATATGTATTCGTACTTATTTCATGCTTATTATTGATCTTGGGACCTTAATAGAAACCAACAGTTCTACGTCCCAAACGAACAAAGAATATTTGTCTCACGAAATGCTAAATTTCTAGAGAATGAATTCATTCTCAAGAAATATAGTGGGAGTAGACTTGACCTCGATGAGGTACGAGAAAAACAAACTAACATATAACTAAACCTGAGGCCCCTCAAAAAGGCAGCGACGAAACAACCACAAGTTTATGAACTTAGAAGGTTTAGTTGGGAAAGACATGAGCCGGAAAGATATAGTTTCCATATTGATGAGGAACATGATCAGTTCATTGATCATGACGATCCCACTAGTTATGACGAAGCAATGCGTGATATTAATTCAGTCAAATGCCATGAGGCCATGAAATCCGAAATAGACTCTATGTATCAGAATCAAGTTTGGGACTTGGTGGATGCACCTGAAGGGATAAAACTCATAGGTTACAAGTGGATTTACAAGCGTAAACTTATGCAGAAGGCAACATCCAAACCTATAAGGCTAGGTTGGTGGCGAAAGGTTATAGACAAATCCAAGAAATTGACTATGACGAAACCTTCTCGCCTGTTGCAATGATAAAGTTCATTCGAATTTTATTGGTACTAGCTGCACACTTTGATTTTGAGATTTGGCAGATGGATGTCAAAACAGCTTTCCTTAATGGGAACCTCGTAGATGAAATCTATATGACACAACCTGAGGGGTTTGCATCTAAGGATGATCATAATAAAGTATGCAAGCTTAAACGATTCATTTATGGACTCAAGCAAGCCTCCAGAAGTTGGAATATATAATTTGATGAGACAATCAAAGAATTTAACTTCATCAAAAATGTAGACGGGCCTTGTGTTTACAGGAAAAGTAGTGGGAATGCTGTTGTATTTCTTGCATTATATGTCGATGATATATTAATCATCATGATGCAAGCCACCAAGCAATGGTTATCTCAGAATTTCTCCATGAAATATTTGGGAGAAGCAGCCTACATTCTCGGCATTAAGATCTACCGTAATAGATATAAAAGGTTGTTATGACTTTCTCAATCTACTCATGCCATGTGAGATTTTTATATTCTAAGAAAATGTGAGATTTTCATATTCATATTCATATTTATATTCATATAGAATATATTCATATTCTAAGTATGGCAGAGATTAGATTATTCGTCCAAAAACTCATACAAGCTACCAAGCCTTGACAATAAAAGAATGTGTACTTGAAATACAAGCACAAGATATCTGTTTTAAATTTTTTTGAGACTCTCAGCCAGCCCTCTGCCCTAACCTAGACCTAATTCCCAAATCACAACATTTCTTTAATTGTTGATTCAATCTCATTCGTCTCTGTCTCTCTCACTCGTCTCTTGTCTTTAATTTAATCTCAATCGTCTCACTCATCTTTGATTCAATCTCACTTGTCTCTCTCACCCGTCTCTCTCTCTCAACTCAATCTCAGTAGCCTTAAGCTCGCCTGCTCACTACTCGCCTCTCTCAGATTCTCATTGCTCGCCTGCTCAACTCGCCTCTCTCTCACGGGTCACGGACTCACGGCTCGCCTCTCTCTCACTGCTCAACATTTCAAAATTTGAGTAAGCATTTTTTAGCCCAAATTCATATGTAGATGTGATTTACTGTTAGTGATTTTAAGCTTGGCTGAATCTATGTGTGTGTTAGGGATTGAGATTTTAAGCTTTTGATGATGAATGGTTATTGGTAATTTCAAATGTAATTGATAATTTGATATTTGAGTTGGTTATTACTTGGAAAAAAAAAAGAATGAAATCTTGTGGTTGGTTGGTTGCTAACAAAATGAAATGTTTTGCTTCCTGATTGGTTGCTATATTGTGAAATTAGATAATTACTTGAAAAAACGAAAGCTAAATTGTAATGCTCATTAAATCTTTCCATATTGTGGATTCAATGTTTTTCTAGATTTTTAACTTGGAATAATCTACGCCTATTCAGCCAAATTCCCCTGTTTTTCTTAACGACCTCGAAGATGTACGTCAGGATAGTGATGAAGAAAATGAGATCCTTGATATTGAAGATGGAAAAAAAGATGAAGATGGTAACAAAAGAAATGAGGTAGCATTAGAAAATATGGATAATAAGAGACGAACGACATCAAGATATTGGGATCATTTTATGAAGATTACTGTTGGTGGGAAATTAAAGGTAAAATATAATCACTGTGCCAAGTTATTGAGTGGTATGTCTGAAAACAGTATCAGTCACTTAAATAGACACATGAAGAATTGTTATACTAAAAAATAACCTAAGTTTGAAGATATAGTTCAAAAAACTCTTAATGTTATAAAGTAGAAAGATGGAACGGCTTCTATTGAGCTTAGATTATTTGATGTAAATATTGTCCATCAAAAAATTACGTCATTGGTTATAAAGCATGAGCTGCCACTTAAGTTTATTGAGTATGATGCTTTTAATGACTTGATGAGTTATTGCAACCCTTTGGTGAAGAAGATATCCATAAACACTTTAAAGACTGAGATTTTCAAGTTTTATAAATCAGAAAAGATGAAAATAATGAATTTGTTGAATACATATAATATTATGTCTAGCTTTTTTGTTGAATATGCTAGCATTTAATTTCATACATTATGTATCTGTAGGTTCATATATGTACCAGCCCCACATACTGCTGAGTGTCTTTCTCAAATTCTAATTGAATGTATGATGGATTGAAATGTGGATCGAAATTTGTCAACGGTTACTTTGGATAATTGTTCAACTAATGATGCAATGGTATTAAGATTGAAGGGAATGCTTTCAAATGAATCTCTGGTATTGGGTGGTAAGTTTTTCATATGAGGTGTGCAGCTCATATTTTGAACCTAATTGTAAAGGATGGTTTGGCTGTGATTGAATGGGGTATTGCAAAGATTAGGGAGAGTGTTTCTTATTGGAATAGCACACCGAAAATGATTGAAACTCTTATGATGTGTGCACGTCAATCATTGATTAAGATTGAAAGAAAGTTGGTGCTTGATTGTCCGACTAGATGGAATTCTACATTTATCATGCTTGATATTGCAGTTAAATACAAAAAAGTTTTTCCTCGAGTGCAACAAATTGAGCCCCATTATAAATATTTGCCTCTGATGCGGAATGGGAGATGGCTGAAAAATACTAGAATATTTACGTCCATTTTATTTGTTGACGGAGATGTTTTCAGGTACGAACTACCCTACAGCCAATATGGTTTTTCCATTGGCTTGTAAAATGAGGATGTCTTTGATGAAGTAGCAAATGTCTCATATTCCTCAAGTTAAGCAAATGGCATCGATTATGATTACCAAGTTTGAGAAATATTAGCAAGAGATTCATGGGGTGTTGGTTATGCCTGTCATTCTTGTTAATTGATTAATATTTTCCAAAGATTTATGGTGTAGTTATTGCAAGGAAAATTATGAGAGCACGTCAACTTTCTGAAGAGATGGTTAAATATTATGAAGCTAAGTCTTTAGTTGGTGGTGAATCTTCTACTTCCGTTGTTCATTCTCATAATACTATCACCGCTTATTCGTCTTCTTTTTTAGATTTATTTGATTTTGATTCTTTTGACACTCAAAGCAATTATATGACAAGATCAAATTCCGATCTTGAGAGGTACTTAGAGGGGCCTTTAGTTGCTAGAACTCCAGACTTCGATATTTTGAATTGGTGGAAGAAAAATAAAGGAAAATATCCTATTTTGGCTGACGTAGCTAAAGATGTTTTAGCCATTCCTATTACGATTGTGGCATCAGAGTCTGCTTTTAGTACCAGAGAGTCCACATCGTGTCAAATTATATCCCGACACATTGGAAGCAATAATGTGCACTCAAAATTGATTATGGCTTCTGAGAGAGATATAAGACTATAAGGATTATTTCTTAATAATTTTTTTCTTTGATTTACATTTTTTTTACACTTTTTCTCATTAGGTCTTATTCCTGAACAACTTATATTTGCTAGAGGAACTGATGGGTGAAGTGGAAGAAGACTTTAAGCCACAAGAGTTGGATTAGTTTGATGCATTGGTTTGTGTCATTTGGATAATTGGATTGTTAGTTTATAGATGAAATATTGAAACTTTTAAAGTATTTGTTTGTGGCTAGCATAACCCTGTTTGTCAATGGCTGCCCTCGAGTAGACCCGGCTAAAGTTCCGGAACAGAACCGGTTGGAACTGAACCAGAACCGTACGGTTCCCCTTGGAATCGTAAAGTTTAAATCTTAATTTTTTTAGTCAATTAATGTTTAAATCTCAATTTTTTTATTTTCAAAAAAGTAATTAAAAAAACCGAAAGGAACCGGAACCGGAACAGGAACCGAATAGTTCGGTTCCAGTTCTGGTTTCGGTTTCAGTTCCACTTAAGTGTGGAACCGGAAACAGTACAGATCAATTCCGGTTCGGAACCAGAACCGAACAGTGGCCACCTCTACCCCGAGAAACCAAAGTCTCATGTTTTGTATCTACCACCCAATCAGCATCTTGAGTTGCTGTGTGAAGCCATATTTCTCCCTGGATGGAGTATATAGTTATATCTCCCGGCAACTACTAGTGTCTACATCGTTGTTCTTCGGTTAGGAATTGCCTATAACTTACTCTCGTTGCAGCTTTTAACAATTCTTCTTTAAGTGGCCTTCTATGCCACAATGGTAACACTTGAAAGTAGGTTTACTTCCGTCCGTAGATTTAACTCTATTATTGCTTCCACCTCTCTTTATATCTCGATTTTTATCTCGTTGTCTTCCTCGATTCTCCATGGCAAGGACATGTGTCTAATATGTGCTCACGTCTTTTCTTCTAACCTCCTCATTTGACAGGGCATCTTTTACCATAGGCATGGTAAGTTTGCCTCCTGTAGCCGAATTGCTATGAGTAACCACCAATGTCTCCTAGCTATCACTCTTCATATGTCATTGTTAAAATGACTAGCAT
This sequence comes from Zanthoxylum bungeanum, assembly GCA_019454045.1. Lineage (NCBI taxonomy): Eukaryota > Viridiplantae > Streptophyta > Magnoliopsida > Sapindales > Rutaceae > Zanthoxylum > Zanthoxylum bungeanum. The sequence goes on along the minus strand of SKCR01029366.1, from coordinate 15,270 downwards.
AACCCTGTTAGTCAAAGGCTACCCCGAGAGAACATTGAGCAGAAGATTTGGAACGTCTCACCTCCTTTTAGGTTATTATATAACATGCATTTGTCTACATTTGAATTTCACCAAATCACACTATCTGAGGAGCTGATATTTCCCATCTTCACTGCTCCAAAGTCTTCTACTTTGTATATTGTGAAGAAATCCCTGTGAGTAGTGACGTGGTACGATGCTGCTGTATCTACCACACATTCAACATCTTGGGTTGTGGTAAGAAGGCATGTTTCTTTTTGTATGGAGCAGATAGCCACATCTCTTAAAGAAACTATCAGTGTCTCCGCATCGATGTTCTGCGGCTTCAAATGGCCTTGACCATTCTCTCGTTGCAGCTTTCGTCAATTCTTCTTTAAGTGACCTTTTATGCCACAATAATAGCACTTGTAAGTAGGCTTTCTTCTGTCTGTGGATTTGCCTCTACTTTTGCTTCTACCTCTCTCTACCTCAATTTTTATCCTTGTCTTCCTTGATTCTCCGTGACGAGCTTGTGTCTGATCTACGCCCACATCTTTTCTTCTGGCCTTCTCATTTGACAGGACATCTTTTCCCATAGACATGATAAGTTTGCCTCCTATAACCGAATTGCTGAAAGTAACCACCAATGTCTCCCAACTATCAAGAAGATAACTAAGTGGTAAGAGGGCTTGAACTTCATCTCCTAGTTTCATGTCTACTACAGACAAATGGTTTAAAAAGCTTTGGAACTCATCGGTGTGCGCTGACTATGCGCTTATATGTGCGGACATGGCGCTGATGTGGCTGACACGTCAGCGTGTACAACCTTCAGCAGCACATGACAACGTGTGCGCGCATAAAGGCAGTAGGAAGTCTTCTGCCAGACGTGTGAGGTGACTACCTACTCGTTCCACCTCTGTTTGATCACCGAAAAATACCATCGTGCTAGTCTCGACGTGAACAAGCTGATGGTATGCTCAAAATTAATTTTTGACAAATTTTTTCGAACAGAATTTCATTCTTTGGTGTTACGACCCCAATGTATAACCAAAGCTCCTGATACCTCTTGTTTTGATTCTCAGATCATGAAAGAGTGTTTATGAGGAAAAATCGAATTCTATTACAATAAGAACATAATTTTTTAAATGTTTAAACTTTACAAAAAATATCACTCTCTCTACACTCTCTTGCCTTGAAGCTTAATGTTTGGGATGATTAAAACTGACAAATAAGCTATGTATTTATCGCAAAACTTAAGCTCAAAATTTCCATAAATGAATAGCGATCTACCTAAAGTAGTTTGGAAACTTGCACCATTCTCAAAAGTGATACTACCATTGTCAAAAAAGTGATCTCAATCTTTGACAATGGTGGCATGGCATTAGCTGGATTCTTCAATACAGAAGCACGAATGAGTAAAGAGAAGTGAAAATTTGTAGGCACATGCTACGTATTTATCGTAAAATTCTGGCTCAAATTATCAACAAAAGAATAGTTCCCTATTTACGATAGCCTGAAAATCATGTTTATTGTCAAAGCATATTGATGGACCATTCAAAGGAACAAAATACAATCACGCACACATTTTGTGAAGTCTAATCATTTCTATTTTCAACACAAGAACTGACATTTTGTAACAAACATTGCAAAAAATAGAGTATGTATTTTCTGACACCTTATGAAGTCTATTCATTTCCATTTTTCATTATTTCCCTAACATTTTGTAACAAACATTGAATAAATGGAGTATACAGTGTTTTAAAATACGTATTGAGGCGCCGCCTCTCCGTGTCGGCGCGTCAAGGCGGCCGCCTAATACGCCTTCCACCGATTCGGCTGCCTTTCTCCGATGAGACGGGCTCCTCATCCCGCCTCTTGCCGATTCGGCGGGACAATCAACCCTTTTTTTTATTTTTTATTATCACACCAAAACAACGACGTTTTCAAGGTTAATAACTTAATATCCACCATAATATTAATATCTTTAAACTATTATCTCAATTTTCATATAAAATGTTTCACAGTATTTTGGAATGTAGAAGTTAGAAACAGTGATTTATGTCCCAAAAAAGTAATAATAAAACAATCATGTTACAACTTGTAAGTTAAGAAAGTCTGGATGCAAGCACTAGAAATTAATTCCAAAGTATAAAAATCAAATATCACCTTCCACTTCTGAATTCTGAGACCCGAGTTATACAAAAACTTTCATTGAAATATGTGAATCTGAATTGAAATATCACTTTATTTATATATTTTCAGTAAAATATCGAATCGAACAGACTCGACCTGTAAGTACGGGCATGAAGTTACTGTGGAAGATGGAAATGGAAGATATAAGTATATTGAATGTCATTTTTGCAATAGGACAATCAAAAAGGGTGTATACAGAATGACCAATCTGATGATAAAGATTTTGATCCAAGCTTCAAGCCGCTAGTCACTAATGATAGCTTATTTAGGGATTAGTTATCAATAAGTTTTTGAACATAATATGAATTATGAATAAATGAATGTATTTTGGATTATTTTTCCGATTTTCGGATCGAGGCGCCCGCCTCACAGCCTCGAGGAGATCCGCCTCGCGTCTCAATGGCCGGCCGCCTCGAGGTGCCGCCCCATTTTTTTAAACATTAGGAGTATGCATTTTCTTCTTTCCGGATGGTAAATGAAGTTAATATGCTTCAATTTGTTTTGTTTCAACTTCTTCATTATTGCAATATGCTCTTTCCTTTTTGTTGTTTTTCATTGATCAATACGAATACACAATCTATTTTGAAGCAAATAATTTCATTTGCCAAAATAACACATCAAAAGCACAAATACAGCCATAAGCTAGAACTATATTCATATCAAGTTCCTCCAATAAACAATTCATTATGAACATAATATCTCCACTAACAAAACAAGTTGAGAAGAATAATTTTCAACATTTTAATATTACAAAAATGAATCATCAAACCAGATAATTATATGATTTCCCTAAAGAACAACGAAGCTTCATGTTAACATATATTGGATATGTTGATGTTGATGATCTGGTATGATGTTGATGTTCAAGTATTGGATTACATTGATGATTTGGTATTAGCTTGGAAAAGTCTGTTTTGGCTTTGGCTCAGGCTCAGTTTGCTGCAGTGAACCATTATGCATTAATCTCGTGCTGATTTTTATTTCTATGACTGGTGGCTGTGATATATGCAACAAGGAACTTGTTGTCATTCAAACATCTCCCAAATCTGTTTCAGTTTCTGTTTCTAAAACATATTCAACTTTCCCGCTTAAATTCTGTTAAGTGTGCACGTGATACAAGCATCCACTCATACTTGTACATGATGATAAGATCAATAATAAAAAGAATTACTTACAACTCTCTCTAATTCTCTTAAACTTTCCTTTACTTTCTCACTAACCAAACAGAATTTACTCTCCATTAGTTTTTCTAACTCTCCATAACTTACTATTTACTAATCATCTAAAAAAAACCATGTGCAATTCAAAGCAATCTTTTGCTTAGATCAAAATCATCGAACTATAGGTAATCAAAAACAAGAAAAACATATTTCTCGCTCAATACATCCAGCAATCAACAGCAAAATTATCCCTGAGACTCGGAAAAAATACAAAAGTCCCGAAACATAGTAAAAACATATGACCTAACAAACAAGTATCTAACGATATTTTCGTGTTGCAAATCGTTGAGGACTTTAGAAACTAGAAATTATAAAGCTAGATAATATCATTTTAATAACTAAATCTAGCTGGTTACTAGATTAGATAACTATAATAGAAAATTACCTACTAAAAAAATTAACAAAAAAAATTCAGTGGTGACGAGATCGCTGGCTGTGGCGGCCACACCTCGACAGAGGGGGATGCGCTTGAGAGTGGTGACTATCGCGATCGACGTCATTCCTAAAAATGTCATTATAGTGATGACACCTCACTTGATACTTTTTTTATGGCGAGTGTTCTGATGATCTAGTAGCCACTGTTCATTGGTAAAATCGGATCCACATATATTTCACTTCATTTTTTCCATTTCCATTTCTCCATAAAAACTAATTGGAGAGAGAAAGACAAACGATGTGAGAAAATTAAATTGAGCTGGATTGGAGAATATGAAGAGGCAGACAAGGTAACACACACCTTCCTGTCGAATCTAATAGAATGTTTATTATGTTTTCGTCACTGCACTTGTTATATAATTACTGTAGGTAGCTAGTTTGATTTTTGTTGACTAATTATTTATGCCACCACCGTTGTTACTTATTTTACGTAAGCCACCATCGTTGGCTTAGTTAGAAGCAAAACATGTGAGTTGGGAAAAATAACACTCGAGGTTTTATTTATTATTATTTTTTTGTTGGAAAAATCTGTCTACAAGAATGGTAAGACTGAACCTGACCACAAGAATCATAACCAAAACTGCACTTGCTCATGCATTACTTCAAGGGCAATCATAATTCTCCTTTCCATGAACAAGAATGTGTTTTGTTATAAAGTCAGCTTCTTCACTTGCTAGAACAGCGCAGCATGGGCATATTTTGTGCTTGCACTACCACGCAGCAAACTTCCCTAGTGCCCACAATCTTGCAACTTCTTCAGTTGTCTCCATGAGACGAAATCTAGTTAACTATAATTTCATGCTTTCCCAACTCGTAGGTTATGCTTCTCACCAAGCCAATGATGGCCTCTTCTGATAAAGAAAAAGGCATGCGATGCAAGGCCAACAAAGCTCCACATGCATATAATACTGCCTTTTCTCTAGCCTATGATCATGGCCATGAAATATAGCATTCAAATTGACTGGCAGAACAAACTTCACATCCTCCATTTTTAGGGCTTGTGATGCATCTTCCAGAACCAGAAATTCCCGCATTGTTGAACAATATGTCTAATTGGCCTGAAAAAGGAAAGTGCAAGCTGTACAGGTGATTCAATATCTTCTTCCTTAGAGACATTGTATCAGCTAGAGAAGCCCCGGGTTGATTAACAATGTCTACTACTAAAATATAGGCACCATTTTCAGCAAATAGTTTTGATGTGGCTGCTCCAATCCATCTTGCTCCACTAGTTATTACAACAACTTTTCCCATCAATCTAATTCAGAAAATTTGATAATGAATGGCCTAAAAAATACAAAAAATTTGCTTACCAAATATATATGTTAATATTAGGATATTTATATAAAAGCATAACTGTTTAAATGCTATGATGAACAAAGAGGGCTTCATGCAACTTCTTATGTTGTCTCCATGAGATGAAATGTAGTTCACTCAAATTCCATGCTTTCCCAACTCGTACGTTGTGCTTCTTACTAAGCCAACGACGGTGGCTTACGTAAAATAAGTAACGGTGGTGGCATCAATAATTAGTCAACAAAAATCAAACTAACCAGCTACAGTAATTATATAAGAAGGGCAAGGACGAAAACGTAATAAATATATTATTAGTTTCGGCGGGAAAGTGTGTGTTGCCTTGGCTGCCTCTTCATATTCTCGAATCCAGCTCGATTTTATTTTTCTTACACACGGTTTGTCTCTCTATCCCAATCAGTTTTTATGGAGAAATGAAAATGGAAAAAATAAAGTGCAATGTATATGGATCCGATTTTACTGCTGAACAGTCGTTACTGGATCATCAAAACACTCGCCACAAAAAGAAGTATCAAGTGAGGTGTCGTCACTGTAATGACATTTTTAGGAATGATGTTGATCGCGACAGTCACCAATCTCAAGCACATCCCCCACCACTGAGGCACGATCGCCACAGCCAGTGATCTCGACACCACTAAATTTTTTTTGTTAATTTTTTAGTAAGTAATTTTCCTTTATAGTTCTATAATCTAGGAACCAGATAGATTTAACTATTAAAATGATATTCTCTAACTTTATAGTTTCTACTTTCTAATGTCGCACTTCTCAACGACTTGCAACAGGAAAATACCGTCAGATACTTGTTTGTTAGGTCGAGTGTTTTTACTCTGTTTCGGGAGTTCTGTAATTTTTTCGAATCTCGGAGATAACAAAAAGGAAAGAACATATTGCAATAATGAAGAAGTTTTAATAAAAAAAATTGAAGTATATTAACTTCGTTTACCATCCAGAAAGAAGAAAATACATACTCCATTTATTGCAATGTTTGTTACAAAATGTCAAGAAAGCATAACTTCAATTCTTGTGTTGAAAATAGAAAAGAATAGACTTCACAAAATGTGTGCGTGATTGTACATTGATTCTTTGAATGGTCCATCAATATGCTTTGACAATAAACATGATTTTAGGCTATCGTAAAATGGGAACTATCCTTTTGTTGATAATTTGAGCCAAAATTTTACTATAAATACGAAGCTCATTTGAGAGCTCTAGCCATCTCAAAAGATTAAGCTTCAAGGCAAGAAAGCTTAGAGAGTGCAGAGAGTGAGGTTTTCTTGTAGAGTTTCAAACACTTGTAAATTTTGCTCTTATAGTAAAAGAATTCGATTTTTTCTCATAAACACTCTTCAGTGATCAAAGAATCATAACAAGTGGTACAAAGTTTTGGTTATACATTGGGGTCGTAAAACCGAAGAACGAAATTTGGTTTGGAAAATTCGAGTTTAAGAAAAGTTCTCAAAAATTAATTTTGAGCATACCATCAACCTTTTCACATCGAGACGAGCATGGTGGTATTTTTCGACGATCAATCGAAGATCGGAGCATCCCTTGCGTGCCGCATGCGCCTTCCAATATCCTGACCACGTGTTCTAAAACGCCCCGCTTGGGCGGCACGTATAGGTCAGCGGCCTATGGCCGCCTCGCCTAGCCCCAAATCATTGAGGTCAGGCGCTCGTTGCAAATTCATCAATCAACCGCCGTTGACCGATGCAGAATTCGAAATTAATTGCTTTTTCCGGCCGAATTTCACACTCCAATCCTAACTATATCCTTAACTTGATAAAATTAACTCTCTAACTCATCAATTTGAAAAAAATCTCAATTTACAGCATAAACTCTAATTTCAAAAATCTAATATTTTTTCTATTTTTGTTAGTTTCTCATCAAATTGACCATTTATAAATATTAGTCATGACTCAAATAACATTCATTTATGATTAATTTCTCCAAATCATACCAAATCTTAAACCTAATTATAGAAAATCTTGATTTCTGATTAATCGTCTAGGCCCCGCCCAGGCGCTGTAGGCGCTGAGTCGCCGCCCGACTAGCGCCTAGTGCATTTTATAACACTGCCAATGAAGAGTCAAATCCACCATTTTCCAGCTGAAATCAACAATAGTCATATGAGAGCTATCCCGGTTATGTCTCTGCACAGCTCTACCTTACCCCGAGTAACCACCTTTGTTAACATGTCAACTGGATTCTCATCTGTATAGATCTTCACTAGTCTCAGCAGTTGTTGATTCATCACCTCGCGTATCCAATGATAGTGAATATTAATGTGCTTCGTTTAGGAATGATACATTGAGTTTTGCTCAAGTCCAGAGCACTCTGACTATCATAATGTATCTTATATTCTCTCTGTTTGATCTTTAATTCTTGGAGAAAACGCTTTAACCACAACATTTACTTTCCAACTTCCGCTGCTGCAATATACTCAACTTATGTTAAGGATAATGCAATACACCTCTGTAATCTTGACTACCATGAACAGTTCCCCCTAAAAAGTGTAGAGAAAACCTTATGTAGATTTTCTATCATCAAGATCTCATGACATATCTGAATCTGTAAAGCCTTCTAAAATTGGATCAGCTCCACCGTAGCATAAACATAATTTTGATGTACCATTGAGGTACCTGAGAATCCATTTGATTGCCTCCTAGTATTCTTTTCCAAGGTTAGAGAGGAAACAACTCACTAAACCCACTGCGTAAAGCAATATCTGGCTTGATATATACAATAGCATACATTAGGCTTCCAACTGCTAAAAATATGGTACTGATGACATCTCCTCTATCTCTTTCTTGCATGAGGGACACGAACTCTTGCACAATTTGAAGTGATGCACTGGTGGAATGCTGACAGGTTTGGCATTCTGTATATCGAATCTTCTGATTATTCGTTCAATATAACTCTTGTGAAAGCCACAACCTTTTGTTCAGTCTGTCTCGAACTATTTGCATTTCCAAAATCTGTTGAGCTGGTCCTAAGTTTTTTATGTCGAAAGACTTAGAGTTCCTTCTTCAGCTGACTGATCTTCACTATATCTTGTCCAATGATCAACATATCGTCCACAAATAATAGAATATCAACGAAATTTCCATCCGGAAACTTTTGAATGTAAACACATTGATCTGCCGCAGTTCTTTTATAACCTTGACTCACCATGAACGAGTCAAACTTCTTGTACCACTGCTTCGGTGCTTGCTTGAGGCCATACAAGCTTTTTTTCAGCTTACAAACAAGGTTCTCTTTTCCTGAAACCTTCTGGTTGTTCCATGTAGATTTCTTCATACAAATTACCATGAAGAAATTGTCTTAACATCCATTTCTTCAAGTTTTAAATTCAACTGGTTACCAATCCTAGGATAACTCAGATTGAAGCCATTTTTACAACTGGTGAAAAGATTTCATCAAAGTCAATTCCCTTTTTCTATAGGAATCATTTGACTACTAACCGGGCTTTGTGTTTCACCACATTTCCGCTGCTATATTTCTTTAGCTTGAACACTCATTTGTTCTTCAGTGCTTTCATGTCTGGCGGGAGCTTGGCTATCTCATAAGTATGATTTTTCTGCAGAGATTCTATTTCATCTTGCATTGCGTGCAGCCATTTTCCTTTGTCTTTATGGGATACAGCTTCCTTGAAACTTTCTGGCTCCCCCTCGTCAATAAACAGAATATAGTCAAATCCTAAATATATGTGTGATGGAATCCAACCTCGTTCAGATATTCGCAGGTTCACTGATTTCTGGAGGTCTGTGGCCATCCAGATCTGCGGATGATTCTATTGCCTCTGATGGAGCAGGTTGCAGCTCCCTCTACTCAACACCCTCTTCTTCCTCTGGTTCTGCTTCTGACATATCATGCACCCCATCATTATTCTGTGGCCACTCGTGTTGGTGCTAAGGTTGTGTCTGGATTTGAATCGATTTTGTCGGCACTGGAATTAGAAGATATTTTGGGCTTTTCAATGTCTTCTATTATCTGAATTGTGCTAATTTTGGGCTTTTCTAGGCTTAGAAGACATTTTGGGCTTTTCTGAGTAAAGAACTACTGAGCATTCAATGATCAACATATCGTCCACTTCTAGAACCATAGACGATAAATGTACATGGACTACCGTATAGACCCTTCAAAAGCACTAAACAGCATCAATAACACTAAAGTGCTTCCGCCCCCACCGATTATGCAGAAGATTGGTTCAACTTTCATATATAAATCAACTAGAATTGACCATAAACAAAGAAAACCACCAAAGCAATCAATTTTTGCACATTAGGCACTAGATGAAAAATTCAGCGTTTTTTTCAACCAAATACCATATGGCTAAAACTTCTGTTGTACAAGTGGAATTCAGTAGTTAATATAATTCACAAATGAAGCAATCTACCACCTCAAAACAACCATAACAAAACCGAATGCTCAGTAGCTCTTACTCAGAAAAAGGCAATAAACCCATCCTTGAACCACAAAGATAAAGTAGATCCAAGAATCAAAACATAGCCATGCCACTATCGTTGAAGGTTAACCATGGTCCATGAATACTTTTAACTCCGTCTCCTTCACAAAATTTCATACCTTATAACATACTATATTGTTTAAAATATTCTATTAACGATAGTATGTATTGAAAAGTACAAATTCCACTTTAGGACTCGACATAGTCAAATTTTCATGCTCTGGAACTGACTGCCATTGATTAGCTTACCATTTAATTTCTTTTCTAACTGGAGCTACAGTAAATCTCATTTGCTATAACTAATGCCACCTATGTATGTGAACTAAAGCATTTTCAGAACCTAGAGAGTAACAGCGGGAAAAAGTGAATAGTTTATTTGTTAAAATATAAAATTTTGAGGACCAGCAAAACAATTTGAGACTTTCCTTGATAAGGAACAATATGAATTGTAAAATAGTTTGAGAAAGTAAACATGCAAATAAAATAGATTATTATCATAAACTTTATAGTTTGTATTTGATCAATAGATACATGATCACGGAGTGGAGACATGGCAACAGCATTGACTGGGCGCTCTATAGGTCTTGATAAGCTTCAGTGTTCTGGTGTCCCAGAGCTAAAAAGACATTTTCAATATAAGAAAAGATCAGGTCGGATGAATGAAACAGATAAATTGACAATTGTAGAATAAACAATCTAAAAGAGGCATGCCCCAAAAATTCATGTTTTCTCACAAAGCACTACCTTGGCAGATTTATCCAGGGAACCAGTGATGAAATGTGATCCATCAGCGGCCTTTGCAAGCAATGTTATAGTCTTCTTATGTCCGGTTTCCTTGTCCGACTCTTTAAGCAATTTTCATGTCTACAAGCAATGTTTAAAAATACGGGGCGGCGCCTCGAGGCGGCCGGCCATTGAGGCGCGAGACGGACCTCCTCGAGGCGGTGAGGCGGGCGCCTCGATCCGAAGCGGAAAAAAAAAATCCAAAATACTTTCATTTTTTCATAATTCATAGTATGTTCAAAAAACTATTGATAAGTAATCCAAAATACAATACTTTCTTCATAATTCATAGTATATGCAAAAAATTATTGATAACTAATCCCTAAATAAGCTATCATTAGTGTCTAGCGGCGTGAAGCTTGGGTCAAAATCTATGTCATCATCAGATGGGTCATCATCCAAAGAACCTCTTTCACTTGTATTGTCTTCATCCACTAATTGTGAAACTTTCCATTTCCCTAACAAATAACATAAAGTCGTATTATTTTTTAATTTGATTATATAAATTGCATTATTTGTACAAGATTAACTTAGTTTGGTCTCTGCTCCTTTTTTGTGCAGGTGCTCTACTAGCACTCAGTTGGTCAATGAAACGACGACGTTTTGGAAGCCCAAAATGTCGTCGTTTCATTTTAGAAAATTTAAAATAAAAAAAAAAACCCTCTGTGGGTGAGGCGGGCGCCTCAGGCCGCCTCACGCCGATTTGGCGTGAGGCGGCTTGAGGCGGCCGCCTCACGAGCAGAGAGGCGGGCGCCTCAGAAAAACCGCATAAGGCGGCCGCCTCGAGGCGCCGTCGCCGCGACCTCGAGGCGGTCGCCTCAACCGTTTTTTTAAACACTGTCTACAAGTTTTGATAGAGAAGCTAAAACATAACTTCTATGAAATTCAAAATGAGTATGAATTTTGGTGACATAGTTACATATGACAACATAAGAACTAAAGTTAGGGTCATTTGAACAAGAACCAAGGATAATAGAGTTTCAGGTTATGGCGGCAAAATTTTATAAAAAAAAAATATTGATGGACAAAACAAGCGACATAGCAAATTCTTACCTCCACGTTTAAGCAGCAATAGTTCTTTCATGTTGACTCACTATTTAAACTACTTTCCAAGTTAAGTACAAATCTAAGACACTTCTCACAACATCTTTTCAATGATCGTCAAATACATTCACTAAATTAAAAGTTACTCAGCATCAGTGCCATACAGAGTAACATGATAAACAACAGACACAGTCTTTCCACAAAACAAGCGACATAGCAAATTCTTACCTCCACGTTTAAGCAGAAATAGTTCTTTCATGTTGACTCACTATTTAAACTACTTTCCAATAGACCCGGCCGGCGGTTCGGTTCCGGTTCGGAACAGAACCGAACCGGCCGGTTTCCGGTTCGGAACCGAACCGAACCGACCGGTTTCCGGTTCCACACTTAAGTGGAACCGAAACCTAAAACCTAACCGAACCGAACCGGTCGGTTCGGTTCGGTTCGGTTCCGTTTTTTTTTTAATTTAAAAAAATGAGATTAAATTTATAAATAAAAAAATTTATTACATTGAACAGCTTGAGCTTAAATTTTTAAAAATTTAAGTTGCCTACGTATCCTCCAAGGGTGAGAGGAATCAAAGCTCACGTAGTTCCATTACAAGTTTAAGACATATCCCATTTGTAAAATATATATTTACAATTATCAATCATCATTATCAGTTGATCCTTCGGCTCCGGTTCCGCAGCTTCCGCTTGCACTTGTTGCAGAAGCATTATCGAACAAATCTTCAAAATCATCGGGGGCATCTTCTTGTTGTCTCAGATCAGCTCGAGTCCAATCATCCACGCAAGCTGTTGCTTCTAGAGTGCTTGGATGTAATGAAGATCGCCTAGCTTCCAATATATTACCTCCCAAACTGAAGGCTTGCTCAACCGCAACGGTGGAAATAGGTGCTGCCAAGATCTCTTTAGCAATAATAGATAAAACAGGATATATATTTTGATGCCGGTTCCACCATTCAAGGATTTTAAAATTTTTACTGCATAAACTTTCATTAGAAAACTCAAAATTTGTAGATAAATAATTATCTAATCAGGATTATTAGTTGTCGTAGTATCCCTAGATTTTTTATTTCGTTGCAATAACCAACGATCCCCTGCGCTAAGTCTTGTTTGAATTACCGGTTCGCTACTACTAGATTGACCTAATGTTCCTAAGTTATATCTTACAATATAATCATTAAATAAAATAATTAAATCATTTCTTAATTTCGTCATTATGCTCGTAATATCAATGTCATCTAATATTCCTAAATAACCATAGTAAGCTTGTAAACCACCATTCAAACCTTCTAATTTAAATCTATGATCAAAAACAGCAGCAATAAGATAAAGTAAAGGAATTTCTCTAAAATAATTCAACCATTTTACCTTCATAACAGTAATGGCTTCGAGCAAAACAATATCATTAGGGTCGTCACTGTCAGCATGCTCATCGAGAGTGCCAACAATATTCAAACTCTCAAGAAGAAATAAATGTGATGTAGGATAATAAACACCGCTAAAAACTAAAGTAGCATCATTAAATACTCTTAAAATATCTAAAAAATTTTCACAAATATCCCATTGACTAGGATAAAGTGTGATATTTTGAACATGTTGAGAAAAAAAACTACATAATGCATCTTTGTATTGAAATGCTTGACATAAAAGAAAATAAGTAGAATTCCAACGTGTTGGAACATCTCTAGAAAATTTAATCGGTTTAAAACCATTTATTTACAAAACTTTGTCCATTCTCTCCTAACTTGAGAATATGACCAAATACAGTTAAGTGCCATTTTAATTGGATCAAGGAAATGAGATAATGATTTTAGACCGTCTTGCACACATAAGTTTAGGACATGACATGTACAACGAATATGAAAAAATCGACCCCCTAAATTTGGTTGACATATTTCTTTTAAATCATTGATGGATGCAGTATTTGCAGATGCATTATCAAATCCAATTGTTAAAATTTTTTCTCCTAAACCATATTCATCAAAAATTACCTTCATCATTCTATAAATATTATGTGCAGTATGTTGGTCATCAAAAACTCTAAATGCAATAAGTCGTTTTTGCATGGTAAATGATGCATCAATCCAATGACAAGTCACACCCATGTATGAGTGTGTTTGCCAATTGTCACTCCAAATATCAGAACATATAGAAATACGACATTTCATCTCTTTAAATATTTCATTTAAAATAATTTTATCATCTTTATATAATTTGAAAATATGACGTTTTGTTGTGTTTCGAGTCATTCTATATGCAGCAGGGTTTAAAGCATTATGCACGTAATTAGTAAAATGAAGTTTTTCACCAAAGCTTAAGGAAAGATGTGCCATACAAGTTAATTTCGCAAATTCTTCTCTATTTTTTGCATCAGAATATTTAAATAAATCTACACTACTCGTACCTCTACTAGATGATGCGTACCTGGCCATTTGAGTTTGCGTCGTATCAATGCCAAATTCAACCGGATGATGTTTCTCCATGTGCTTGATCATATTGCCGTATCCACCAGAAAATTTATAGATAACCCCACAATAGTTGCAAATTGCTCGTTGTGAATCATCTTCTATATATTCCAAAGTAAAATGAATTTTGAAAATATCGGAGGACCGAGCCTTAACTTCTCTTCTCCGTGATTGTGCACTGACACTAGGGCCGCTCTCTTGGGTTGGCATATTTGACATTATGTTCTCAGATGAGCTTCCCATTTTTTTTTTGAGAAATTAGGAAGAAAAATAAGAAAATTGAATAATTGCGATGCGAATGATAACAAATTAACAACTAAATAAATTGAGATTGAGAAAATAAGAATATAAGATTATAAGAGAATTGTATTGAAGTAAGATTGAGAATAAGAGAATTATAGAAAATGAGATAGTTGAGAATTTGGTGTGATGAAATTATGAAAAATGAATCATATTTATAGAATTTTAGAATTTTTTTGATACCAAAAATGCCCCTAAATATAACCGTTTTATTACCGTTATTAGGGGTACATTAGTATTTTGTTTTTATATAATAAATAATATATTTTTTTTATTTTTTTTGGCAGGGAGCCGTTTGGCAGAGGGAGCCAAACGGCTCCCTGCTCCCCCAACGGCTACTAGCCGTTTGGGGATTAAGGGTTCCTGTTGGAACCCTACGGTTCCAACAGGAACCCGACGGTTCCAACAGGAACCGTTCGGTTCCGGTTGGAACCGTCCGAACCGGTGGAACCGTACGGTTCCACCGGTTCGGACCGGTTCGAGTTGGGGTGGAACCCCAACCGAACCGGTCCAATTCCGGTTCGGTTCCGGTTCCGAACCGGAACCGTGGCCGGGTCTACTTTCCAAGTTAAGTACAAATCTAAGACACTTCTCACAACATCTTTTCAATGATCGTCAAATACATTCACTAAATTAAAAGTTACTCAGCATCAGTGCCATACAGAGTAACATGATAAACAACAGACACAGTCTTTCCACAAAACAAGCGACATAGCAAATTCTTACCTCCACGTTTAAGCAGAAATAGTTCTTTCATGTTGACTCACTATTTAAACTACTTTCCAAGTTAAGTACAAATCTAAGACACTTCTCACAACATCTTTTCAATGATCGTCAAATAAATTCACTAAATTAAAAGTTACTCAGCATCAGTCCCATACAGCGTAACACGATAAGCAACAGACACAGTCTTTCCATCAGGAGAATAAGTTGTAACATAACACATCACCATTCACTTCAAGATAAAAAATCTCTAGCCATTTTTTTTTATTTTATATACATAAAATAAATAAGGAATTTAATGAATATTTACTCACCAGGATCAAGCAAGT
>SKCR01029365.1:0-134942 GCA_019454045.1 Zanthoxylum bungeanum | reverse complement strand
CATTTCTTGTCGTTCCTTTATTAAGTTATGCACCATTATTTTATGCGCATGGGCTAAGCAAGTCGGATTAAAGTTCCCCCATTTGAGGGTAATGCCTGAGGGTAGCCTTTACCATGATATTTCACCGCGCCGGACGAGGTATGCTTGGTTGGATGTGAAATACATCCAATCGGGTATACGAGATCCCATATAGATGTCGGCCAAGTCTCTTGGTCGCATATTTTTTCTTTTAATTCTGTTATTCACTTTTTTATTTGTTATTTTTTAGTTATCGCTTCGTATTTGTTCCATTAGTTATCTTTATTTATTCTGCCGCATCAATTCACGTTTATTTCCATGATTGCATTGTGTGAATGGTTGAGTGTTGCCTCTTGTAGTATATTGGATGGAAACCCAGACATAAATTCCGTAGCTGAATCCGAATGGACGGTAGTACGGTCTGTACTTGGGATACAACTCCACGTACCGCTTGAGAAACATGCATGCATGTGTTTATGTTATTGTAGATGTCATTTTATGATCCTGTTTGAACGCGTTTTCGAACGTTACATGAACACATGCATTCTGCCTCACTCCGTTCGAACGGGTTCTCGAACACTACATGAACGTACACACACTAGACAAACTCTTTCATCATATTTTATGCATGTTCGCTGATTTGGTTATTTCTTTTTGCATCATGTGTTTACTTATCTCTCTTTAATATTAGCGCTTTTACTGTTATTATTAATTTACATCATCGCGGTTCTTTGTTTAATATACTTGTGGAATTATGCTTTGCTTTCATTTTTATTTATGTTTATAGGTGTGAAAACTTGTATGTTATTTGAATTATCTTGCATGAGACTTGGTTATATCATTGTGTAAACCCGTTCATTACAACTGGCATAAGTAAGGGACCATTCTGAACCCAACGGTTTGAGGTCTTCCCTTACGAGGGGTGAGTGCGGCCTTAAAACAATTCCCAAGTCACGCTGGGTGGCGACTCCTTTTATTCTCTGGTTTAGTCCCCCGCGGGCTAATTCGTACTCCCAACGGGCCGCAAGCACAGACAGCGTCACCTATGTGTCCACAGTGAGCTGGAAATATTCCAAGCAAGAGACTGTTGCCGATTCAACAACAGAAGCAGAATATATCGCTGCAGCCGAGGTAGCATAGAAAGAATTTTGGATCCGTAAATTCCTAATTGGATTAGGAGTTGTTCCGTTAGCAGCTAAGCCCGTTCCTTTATATTGTGACAATAACGGGGCTATAGCACAGGCTAAGGAACCGTGGTCTTATCAACAATCCAATCATGTACTTCGACGTTTCCATCTGATTTGTGAGATCATACATCGTGGCGATATGAAGATCGAGAAGGTCGCATCAGATGACAACATTGCAGATCTGCTGACGAAGGCTATTTCTCAGCAAAAGTTTTGAGCGACATGTACATAGTTCATGTATTAGATACTTGAGTGATTGGCTATAGGCCAAGTGGGAGATTGTTGGACAATTATGACCCATAGCATCACTATTTGTAAAAGACATTGTGGTTTTTGTATAAATTAACTATGTGACAAAGGAAATTGCTATTTTATCATTTTTTAATTAGATTACTTGAATATATAAATGATAAAAGTCCTTATGATTAGTTCCGGATTAATAAGATATGAGACAATATCAATCCACGAAAGGTTTAATCATTAAATATCCATAGTATCAATCCACGAAAGGTTTAATCATAAACTATCCATAGTCGTAGTATTATCGAGACTGGACATCGATAATGCGGAATAGACTAGTATTGCACTTGTGCACGTTATAGATGCGTAACGGCATAGTTATCATATATTTGGGTATTAGATACTCATGCAAGTGTAATAAGAGGTTCTGTTTGCCGATGGTACGGAAACAGCTTCGCTTTGGATAGACCCATCGAAATCCCATTGGTAGTATGACTATGTGTCTATGGGAATCTGAACCAGGGTAGGTGTATTTGGTCTTAACCTGAGACTTGCATCGTTAATACTTGCGACAATCAGTACGCTTTGGTTTTGGTCATCTGAGACTTTAACAGGTTCTATGTATGCCTCTTCTAGGTTTATTGAGAATCATAGTGTATTAGGTGTGATGTCAAGATGGAAGTATCACTTAGGGATACATAACTGGTACTCTAATATGTTGCAACTATCGGGATAATATGACAAGGTCATGATTATTCGATTAAGAGACTAGTTGCTAGTGATCCGATATATGCTTCGTACGGGTCAGACATAATTCCAGCCCCAGGCCTAGCATGTGACATCCGATACTGGATCATAATACGCAATACTTAGTATACTACGCTTGATAAAGATTATGTATTCCTTAAAAGAATATTTCTGGAGAATTGGTAGGCACGGTGCTTTGCTAGAAGTCAACCATATCTTGTAAATCGATAATAACGTGGTACGGGGTACGCGCGTGTTCGGATAATCCGATGACTGAATTTACTACCAACATATCCAGGAATCTCATGGGTCACTTCCCAAAGAATCATTATGACGTTTGACTCGAACACAATTAATCTGAGATTAATTAATAAGAGAGAGAAAGTTAATCTGGGATTAATTACGGCAAGAATTTATCTGGGATAAAATTCAAATAGTAGAGAGAGAACGATTAATTTGGAATTAATCGATTAAATAATATTTCGATATATTAATTGAAATTAGATTTCAATGCGGAATTAAAATTGGATTTTAATTCGGGCAAACGAATTAATTTAGAATTAATTCGTAAGCGACTCTAATAATAATGTCGCAACGATAAATTAATTAATTCAGAATTAAATGAACCCGGGCCCGAGCGAAGTTGCGTGTTGGATTGTTCGACTTAAATTCAGAATTTACAAGTGGTGGTACCCACTTGACTTACACACACACATTTGACTAGTGATGGAAGTGGTTACGGTTGAGTGTAAGCATTAGATTGCTTATTTTTTACTCAATTAATATCCACACACTTGTCATTTGGAATGACATATACCAACTTGATTTTTGGAAAATGATAATTTGGTTTTTTGAAAATCAAATACACAACACAAAAAAGAAAAACTCTCTCTCCTTTCCAAGCCTAATGACGTGAGCTTCCTTTCTCTATTTAGAAATTTTGTTGCAAATTTTCTTCACATTAGCACTATCAAGAAGTCATACAATGTTATAGGGAAACCAATCCTAGAGTTTGGAACACAAAGAAAAGCTTGGAGCTCTTCACCAACATCAAAAAGTTTTGAACTTCATACTTCCATCAAATCCGCTCAAAGTAAGTTTTTTCCGCAACTTCTTTGAGTATTCACACATATATCATGATTAGAGATCCTTGGCATATTCTAGGAACACTTACATAAATGAGTGTGATGTAGGTGTTTGAAGATAGATTGGGAGAAGTTTTGTGCGTAAGTGGAGAGTTGTGAGAGTTTTTGCGAATTTTTTTGTAAGAAATGTGTTGGGATGTTGTGTTTTAAAAACTGATATCGGGTGTGCGTCGCGACTCTTATTGGATAGTGTTTCACCACTAAACCCTAAATATTAGGGGGTTTTGTGATTAGGTTTACGCGTCGCGACTCTAAGGTCTTGCTTCGCGTCTCGCTTGTCAACTCGTCGTGGTGCTAAAGGTTTTATGTCATGATATGAAAGGCTTTAGATATTCTTTGGTTCTGCCTTAGTTATCTTCTTACTCATGTCACGACACGATACTGATGTCACAACGCTCTCTCATCCATGCATCGCGACTCATTGGAACTTATATCACGACGCTCAAGCTTTTGAGCTCTCTGCCTCAGATTTGCCCTATAGCACGTCGCGACGCTCTTACCTTCTTCAGCTGGTTCAGTGTTGCTCTGTCCTGAAGGCTCCATTCACTATATTTCCTACAAAAATAAGATACAAATTTCAAAAATCACTCTATATCATGCAATAACACAATTGAAATTAAAATTTTGAAAACGAGCAAAAAAAAATTTCTTAGGTTGCCTCCCCGCTATCGCTAAATTTAACTTCTTCGGCCAGACGCAATCTGAAGATCTTCCTTCAAGGAGGCTTTATTATGGTTTTGGATGTCCTAGATAGGACAGTGCCATGAGCATTACTCTTCAAGCGTCTCTTCCAAAAATGAGGTGGCAAATAGACTTTTTTTCACATTGTACTTGTGCCACCTTCTTTAACTTTTTACTTTAGGAGATCTTGAATGGAAGATTAGATCATCATGAGGTCTCGTATGATGCTTGACTTTAAATGGTTGTGCCATTCTGTCAAGTTTTTTAGCGGTATCCATGATTTTAATTTCCCCAAGGTGAGGTGTGTCCATTGTGTCATGAGATTTTCAATAGGCTCAAACAATTGCTCTTTCCCAAGTCATTGTTCCATCACATCCTCATAGATGTACTCGAAATTTATTCATTCATCTATTCATCAGACATTTGCACAATGCATGCTCCAAGATTATCAATTTGGAAATACATAGTCGATGTATCCTAGTTGGCATCATTTAATATGTATGTTTTTAAGCCCTCATCTTTATTTGTTGGTATGGAGGGTATGAGTAGCTCTTCTACTTGTGTCTCCTCATAAATGCACTCATTGTGAGAGAATTATCTAGATAATTTGAGAATTTTCTTGTTCAAGCTCTTGACAAGATACCTATGACTCTTATATGACTCTGCCTCTTTCTCTATTACGGTGTCATTATGAATCTTTTGACTCTCGAGGGCTTCTTCAGTGTAATCTACAGTGTTCCTTGAGATGTGTAGCTCTAGTTATCAGTTAATTATCTCAATTGATCTTTCTGTCTCTGTAAGGATGCTACTGACTATGAGCCATTGCTTCAAATTTAGCTTCTCGTTTCTTGAGCATGTCAACAATCTGTTCCTCCACTGATGGTTCTAGTTCTTGAGGAAGATCATGGGCTGGTGGTAGATCAAAATGATAATATGGTTCATAGTGATATGCATGACCTTCATTGTTATGCCATGTAAAATTCTGATGATTTTGCCACCCTGGATTGTAGTTAAACATGCAATGATCACTCGGGTGGTGGCCTTCGCATATCTCACATCTTATCATCATGCTCTGAAAAGTTGAGCATATGTTGCGCCACTTCTATATGACATCCACTGATAGTTGTTGGCTGGACAACAGTTATCAGAAAAATCATATTGTGTCTCCCAGAAATGGGGTATAACATCAGCTCTTATAGCTCTTAATGCTTCCATCGCCCAATAGTACTCAATTACTTTGACCACCTACGGTAAAAGAAAATCAAAAAGGAAGATAAAAAGAAAAATACTTAAATACAAGTAAAGTATTTATGCTCAATATTAATAATGAAAGATAAATAAATCCCCAACATCGGCGCTAAAAACTTGATCGCTATTTTCACACGTTACTCAAGCGCACGTATCGCTCAAGTAGTATAACGTTATCGATCCAACTAGGACTTATATCCTACGTTACTAATTATTGAAACTAATTACTTACAAATATCTAATTGAAATTGAATGTGATTGTTGGTTGAAGATGATTATAACAAAAGCGATTAAATAAAGCTACGACAAATTCCAAGGGAATCAATAAAGAGAAAACATTGAGGGTTGTGAATCCACCCAATATTCTTCCAAAGATGAATTCGTTCTCCTATACTTGTGCAATACATTAGCTTATTAACCTGGAACACTAAGATATCCACAAGCCTATTTCGATGGTCAACTATGAATGTTCAGAATAAACTAATCAACTATATTTCTATGTCAATTAATTAATCCCAAATTTATTAAGATCAAGTTCCAATTATAGCTACACCCGCTTGACATGTATATTTCTATCCTGTAAGGAAATCCATAAGATGAAATTGTTTACTATTGAATCTAAGGCTAAACCTAAAATCTCTTTGCCAAGTTCATCTAAGTTTACCACATCAATCATATTGGTGATCAAGTAATAAGAAACATTAAAATCAATGATCGATAAGCAAACCAAAATATCACATAAGATATAAGCAAACACAATTTGTAAATTCATAAATATTATGTTTCATCACAACCCTAGATTATAGATCTAGTTAATATACATGCTCAAAAACTCTAAATAAATATTGAAAGATAAACAAAACATCAAAGACAAAAGGAATAATAAACTCTGTCGAGATCGGCAATCTTTCGCCCCTTGTTGTTGAGATCTTGAGCCAAACTCCTTTGATGTGTTTTCTTCTAAAAAATCATATTGGAGGCTCTAAAATTAGGTCCTCAGTCCCCATCCAAAGACTCCTTTATTTTTTGGATGAATGGCTCTTTATATAGGGTGTTTGGTTCTTTCTTGAGTACACTTCATTAACAGGCTGGAAAATATAAGCGCGTCGTGAAGCGAAAATCCCAGTGTTGTGACGTGATAGCTTTAGTAATTCAGCACCTTCTACCTTGTTTGCGTTACGATGCACGTTTCGGTGTCTGGACGTGCATCTTAATTCCAAATTTGCCCGTATTTGCTCCATATTTTTCCACTTTCGTCAATTGTTGAGTCCATTAGGTCTCGATATTAGTTTTACCTATTAAACAAACCCAAAACACATCAAAGCGCTCATAAAACTCGAGATAACATACAAAAATCAAACTAGAGGGGTGAGAAATATGTGAATATTGGTCGCTCATCAGGTTCTATTAAGAAATGAAAATGTGGGAGATAGGCGCAGTAGGAGGTGCCTGGGAAGATCAAGAATTGGAGACAGAGATCCTATCACTTAGAATGTCCTGAACGCGGAATTCCCAATGAGATTTTCCATCCCTACGATTGATGTATACAAGGGTAATATTGACCCAAATTTACACGTGTAGAAGTTTGTGTTGTTGATGCAGATTCATGGTATGGAGGGAGATGAACTTTGCAAACCCTTTCATTTAACCTTGGGATGACCTGTTTTTTTATGGTCTGGAATCTGAAACCAAGGAGCGTCAACTGTTTTTCATAGCTACAGAGGTCCTTACGACATTTCAAAAGAGCTTGCTCTCCCAGGAAGCTAATTAGGTCGTTGAGGATGATAAAGCAGCGGGATGATGAGTTGTTGAAAAGTTTTTTTGACCGATACCATAATTTGGTGTTTGAGGTCGGAACGTGTGAGTCCTCTAAAGTGATGGAAAATCTGAAGGGCATATTGAAGGTTGCGCGATTATGGTCCCACCTAAGAATCCAAGAGGTATCGAACTACGTCACGACTTTAGAGAAAGCTAGGAGGTTCATACTGTTAGAAGAAGGACAAAAATATTACGGGGAGGTAACAATTGGAAGAAAAAAGTAAGAAGGGATGATCATAGGGGAAACAACGGTCGGTGAGGCCCAGTTCCGAGGTAGGAATTTAGGCCTGCAAGTCCGAGGAACCCATCGCTATAAACGAGGCCCCCGATCAAGGTTGCCCAAGTGACGAGGGTGCAACATACACTGCCCTCAACATGCTATTTTCCTAGGTGTCTTAAGAAATACAAGATAAAAGACTGCTAATAGAGCCTGACCTGATATATTTCATGATTACTCGACAGAACAGCAGGGCCAATTGCTCCTATCATAATGTGAAGGGCCACGGGACTGAGCGGTGCAAGGACCAGCATGAGTAGGTTGAGAATCTAATAGGAATGGTTACCTGAAAGAGTGAATAGATCATGGATCCATGAAGACCAAACACTATCGGGAGTGGCGACCAGTGTTCTCAATAGCAGGAGGAAGAACACTGGTAGAAGATTCAAATTGGGCTAAGAAGAACTATTTCAGAATCAAAGGCCCCGAAGTGTTGAATAGTGAGAGGGCCCCAAGAATATAAAATGCCTAACCTATTCGATAATATTCACAGACGAGGATTCTCATGGAGTAAGTTATCACCACGATGACGAGATTATAATCACTGCTAATACAAGCGGATCGAATATGGACATAATACTAGTGGATCTATGGAGTGTTGTGTATATTATCTCGAAGGATGTGTTAGGGTTGGTGCTCAGAGTGCCAATCTGGATTGTATTTATATACAATTCATGAATACAAACATTTTCTTTTTCCATAATATTACTTATTTATGGTAGTACTTCTTGCTTTTATATACATATTTGATCTAATTACGATTAGATTGAAACTAAATAGGATTTAGTGATATGTATATATTAGATAAAGACCCGATAATATATAATGTAGTGCGCAGTTACAAGTAGTTTGTAATTGACATTGGGAAGTGTACTACTAGAAGTATATTATCAAATAAAGTTCCTGGTCAAGATTTTCTAACACGGGTCGGTTAGTAAAATCCGCTGAGACCAGTACACGTCGTATATCGAGACTTGATTCGATGGTTTATCCCAATAAACCATGAGTCTGGGGAGACTCGTATAGACGTGTCGGTGTTTATATTGGATAAACACTGAACGACAAACTGAAGATTTCCGAATAGATGGTACACTGACATCAATAGGAATCTTCTCAATTCAAGTGAGCATAATCATCATTTGACTTGAGATACCACTGTGGATGTATGAGGTATCCTCATTAATTTGATGGCAGTCATGTCACCGATATATTTAGATCAGACCTCCGCCTGTTCGTTGGGTGTGGACTGATCCTCGGGATATCCTATGCGTATCAAGATAGGATCCTTCAGTTATGTGTACAAAGCATATGTATTCAATATGGAATTAGCAATCTGTTAAATTCATGTGCCATGGTACACTGTAGAAGTAACTTCTAAGTGTTATTAAGAGAATGCTAATAGAATCGTCGATGGGATTATATCCATAGAGATTTAACATTTTTATCTATATCACTGGAATAATCCAATACCTGTGACAGAGTGATTATATGTATGCGATGACCTCAACCTGTTTGATTCATCGAGTTTATCTGTGGTCGTCATAATTTTCGGGTGGGTAGATTATGGACAAAAAATTGGATTTCGTGACGGGTATGCCTGAATCGAGAGAGTCTCACTAATGAAACATACTCGTAGAGCACTAGGGCAACTATTATAAATAATATTGATTATTTATAAATCGTTTAACGATTAAACGAAAAAATACATGCATATGGTGTTGGGTTTCTAAGGTCATCCCAAGATCATATTAAGCATGAAATATGTGAATACTCAAAGTGAAGTTGTGGAAAAATACTCACTGCTAATGGATGTAGAGAATATAAAAATCCAACCTTTGTGTAGTTGCTCCAAGCTCCTCTCTTTGATGTATGTTGAGCTTCCAAGCTTGATTCTTGAATTCCAAACTCATGGGAAAGGTTTCCCTATCACTTTTGTATGAATCTTTAAGTGCTAGCTTAGGAAAAGTTTTGCAACAAAATTTTCCCTTTTATTCTTGAAGGATTCGGCCAAGGAGAGGAAATGTTGGGAGAGTTTTTTTTTTTTTTTTTTTGCTTGTATTTTGTTTCTAAAATAAAATACAACTAATGAAAAAGTCAAAACAAATTTTGGTATATGCTTTTCCAAAAAGCAAAACCAAGTTTGGAGGGAAAAAAACCATTAATGCCTCCAACTACTCCCATCAATCAAAAAATGACAAGATGTCAATCAACAAAAAGTGACAAGACTTCCATCACTTAAATGACTAATGATGTGACACGTGATGTGACTTGTGGCCCCACTTTAATTCAAAATCCGAGTGGGCCCGCAAAACACATTCCGGGCTCGGGTTCGCTAATTCTGAATAACGAATTTTCCGTTGCGACTTAATTAAATCAAATTTAATTAAATAATTATGCCTAGTAAAATTACTATTAAAGTCGTTCGAGAATTAATTCTAAATTAATTTGTTCGCCCGAATTAAAATCCAATTTTAATTTCACGTCGAAATCCAATTTCATTTATATATCGAATATATTATTTTATCGATTAATTCCAAATTAATCGTTCTCTCTCTATTAATTGAATTTTATCCAAGATAATTTCGCTGTAATAATCCTAGATTAATTTTATCTCTCTTCTAATTAATCCTAGATTAATTATGTTCGAGTCATACGTCATCGGTGAATCTTCGGGAAGCGACCCATAAGATCTCTGGATATATTGGCAGTAAATCCGGTCGTCGGATATCCGAAAACATGCGTACCCGGTACCACGTTCTTACCGATTTACAAGACATGGTTGGCTTCTAGCAAAGCACCGTGCCTACCCAATTTTCCAGAAATATTATTTTATTGAATATGTTATATGTGTCAGGTGTAGTATACGTAGTATTGCGTATTACGATCCAATATCGGATGTCACATGCTGGACCAGGGGCTGGAATTGTGTCTGCCCCATACGAAGCATATACTGGATCTCTGGTAACTAGTCTCTATAATCGGATAAACATGACCTAGTCATATTATCCCGATGACTGCAGTACTTAAGAGTACTAGTTCTGTATCCTACGTGATCATCATCTCCATCTGACTGAAGTGATACTTCCATCTTGACATCACACCCAATACACTACGATTCTCAATATACCCAGAAGAGGCGTACACATAACCTATTAAAGCCCCGGACGACCAAAACAAAAGTATATTGATTATCGCAAGTATTAGCGATGCAAGTCTCAGGTTAAGACCAAATACACCTATCCTGATTCGGATTCCCATAGACACATAGTCATACTACCAATGGGATTCTGAGGTGTCTATCCAGAGTGAAGCTGTTCCCGTACCATCGGTAAACACAACCTCCTATTACACTTGTATAAGTATCCAATACTTAATATATTAGAACTATACCGTTATGCTCCCACAATGCGCCTAAGTGAAATACTAGTCTATTCCGCATTATCGATGTCCAGTCTCGATAATACTACAATTAGGGATATTTAATGATTAAACCTTAGTGGATTAATATTGTCTCATATCTTATTAATTCGGTACTAATCATATGGACTTTTATCATTTATGTATCTTGGTAATCCAATTGCAAATGATAAAAGAGCAATTTCATTTGTCACATAGTTAATTTGTACAACAACACCATGTTCTGTACAAATAGTGATGTTATGGGTCATAATTGTCCAACAAACTGCCACTTGGCCTCTAGCCAATCACTCAAGTGTCCTACACTTGAACTATGTACGGGTCGCTCAAACTTCTGCTGAGAAACAGCTTTCATCAGCGGATTTGCAAGGTTATCATCTGATGTGATTTATTCGATCATCACATTGCCACGATGTATGATCCGACAAATCAGATGAAATAGTTGAAGTATATACTTGGATCGTTGATGAGACCATTAATTCTTTAACCTATGATGTAGGCTAGCTCAGCTGCAGAACTACTCCTAATCTAATTAGGAATTCTACGGATCCAAAATTGCTTCTTTTGCTGCCTCAGCTGCAGCAATATTTCACTTTTGTTGTTTATTCGGCAACGGTATCTTGCTTGGAAGATTTCCAGCTCACTGTTTCGTTATTCAAACTATATAGTACCCTTATTACGACCTATAGTCATTTTTGTCGGTTAGGAAACTTGCAACGGTGAACCCAATCACTTCAAGTTATCCTTCTCCATGTTAAGAAAGCATCATTAGTTCGTCTAAGATACTTAAGGATGTTCTTAACATCAATCCAGTGACCATCACCTTGATCGGCCCGATTGTGACTCTATATGCTCAAAGCTTATGAGACACCAGGTCACGTACATATTTTCAATGTACGAGTTCTCCGAGAGTGCCAACAACTTTTAGATCTATCCCGGTAGATCCTTATTCCTAGAATAAAGGTTGCCTCTCCAAGTACTCTATGGAGAAATTTCATTAAAGCCAAGCTTTCACCGATTGTATTATGGGAATGTCATTTCCAAGAAATGATATGCCATAATTATATAAGACAATCATTGTCAGTGCGTCCCACTAACCTTCTTATATACACAAGAATCATGTTCGTTTTGAATGAAATCATATACCATTATGATCTTATCAAAACGTTAGTTCCAAGAACTCAATGTTTGCTTCAATCCATAAATGGATCGATTTAACTTGCAAACATAGTTTGCATGTTTTGGTATGACAAAACCGTTAGGATGTTGTAAACATCCTCCAAAAGGTTTCGTTTAAGGATGACGTCCCTAAGCCATATTTCAGAAATGAAATATGCAACATTAGTAAGCATTATCCGAATGGATTTAATCATGGCAATAGGTGAACAAGTTTCATCTTAGTCGACACTATGCGTTGACGATACCCTTTCTGTACATGCCTAGCTGTGTACATTTGTATGTTTCCATCCATGTATGTCTTCCTCGAAGACTCATATAGTGCCAATAGGCACAATGTCTTTCGATACATCAACCAGTGTCTAAACTTGGTTGGTATACATGAAATCCATTTCGGACATCATGTCACTTTGCCATAAAATGAGTCGATACCTTGTATCACTTCCTCATACGTAGTCGGTTCAGCTTCCTCAATAAGACTGATATCTACATAAGGTGAGATCAGAAACCCATACCTCCCAAGTTGTTTTCTGACTCTCTCCGAGTTACGCGGTTTTTGTGTATTCAAAGATTATGGTACAATTTCATCCTGATGAACTGTTTGTGTTCCATTAAGGAATCGGTGCCTAGAACAGTATTACTCTGATTTTCATCGAGTTTTACTTTCCTCCCACTTACCACTGCATATAGGTATTCCTCTTAGGAAAACCACATCGAGAGCAACAATTACATTGTTCTCTTATGAGTTGTATAAGTACTATACTTTGGTTTCCCTAGGATAACCTACAATTAGGCACTTATCCGATTTGGGTTATAGTTTAGTATCATCCAAACGTATGCCCAGCATACCCAAATTTTCAGGAATGAGAAACCCAGTTTCTTTCCTGTTCATATCTAATATGAAGTCTGTCTAACAGATTTTTATGGAACCTTATTCAAAATAAGTATTGCACTATTTAATGCGTATCCCTAGAAGGAAAATGGTTGCTCAAAGTGACTCATCATTAACCTTACTATGTCCAATAAAATTCGGTTTGTCTGTTCTGACACACCGTCAAATTGAGGTGTTCCGGGAGGAGTCGATTATGAAAGAATACTATATTCTTTCAAATAGTCGAGAAACATATTGCTTAAGTATTTCCATCATGGTCCAATCGTGATGTTTTAATACTCTTTCCAGTCTGTTTTTATACTTCGTGTCGAAACTCTTTGAATTTATCAAAAGTTTTCGATTTATGTTTAACAAGAAACACATAACCATAACGCGATGCCACATCCGTAAAGGTTATGAAGTATTCATATCCACCTCTAGCCTAGCTAGATATGGGCCCACTTACGTCACTATGAACGAGGGCTAACAGATCGGTGGCACTTGTACTTTTACCAAGTAAAAGGTGTTTTAGGCACTTTTCCTAATAAACTAGATTCGTAGACATTATTTGAATTAGGATCAAATCTGTCCTAGTATCCACTCTTTGAAAGTGTGGATATACGAGTCTTGTTAATGTGTCCCAGACAACAATGCCACAAATAAGTCTCATCTGATTAATTCAGTCTAAGCTATTTGTTTGTCTTGTTATATGTTTGAGATTCATTTTATTAAAAATATAAATAATGTTATTCACATCTAATGTGTTTATCTCAATATCATCTTTATAAACAAAACACTTAGTGTTCTAGAATATAAAGGTATACCCGCAACGGGTTATACTTGATATAGAGATAATGTTTCTAGTCAAACTAGGTACATCATAACAGTTTCCTAATTTAAGTACATACCCCAAGGGCAGTTCCAAAACTTAGGTTTCTACGATAAAACAAGACGACTCCGTCCCGTTTTCGGATCGCATGTATATCTCATCTGAAGTCAGTCTCCTGTTAATCAGCAGATTCTGCACATCAGCAGATTCTGCACATCAGTACAATGTATGTACCACATCTAGTATTAAAAATCCAATTTTGAAACTAGTAGTGAACATGTTTATGACAAACATACTTGAAGCCGAAGCCTTGCCACGCCTTCACTTCCTTCATGTCTGCCTTGTCTATACGACAGTCACGCTTCCAGTGACTCCGTTTTCCACAGTTTAGGCAGACATCTTGGGATATGTCCTTTGTCTCTAGAAGACTATGATGATTTTGCCTTTGCCCATTTTAGAAGCTCTGGCTCTGCCTCATTGAGCATAGCCATCAACTCTCCAAGAGTTTACTCTTGGTTTATAATGAACCTGCCCCAGCTTTCGGGTAGAGACTACAAGATCAAATCTTTGGTAGTCTCGGCCACGTAGGTAATGCCCAGCTAACCTAGCTGATCGATGTCAGCAATCATCTGCGATACCTAGTGCTCGACAGATGTACCCTCTGACATACGCGAGCGAAAGAGCTTCTTTTGAAATTCTTACTTCTAAGATCTAAGGATAGATCTTTGAAGATCCTTTAATTTCAACATCATGATATAAAGATCTAATCCTTAGTTTTGACGACAAAATTAAAGTGTCATTGCATCAAGCATAAAGGATTGAGCACTAAAGTTATCATCACCATGAGTCTTCCAAAGCTCATGCTCTACTATTTGCTCAACTCCGGGCTCAGGCCCGAGATGTCACTCTATCAAATAGAATAACTTCTCAATTCCCAGGACTATCCTGAAGTTTTATTCCCAATCTGAAAATTGGAGCCGTTTAAAGACATTTTCACTCAGGATTATGTTTTTAAAAGATAATCTTTCAGTTATCTTGATTCCAATAGTCCAACTATTGAATCAACGATTTCGGGTACAATCGAATATAATGATTACTATAGTCTAACTATATAATCAACTACTATTTCATTGGTTAAATTCAAATATATTGATTACTATAATCCAATTATAAAATCAACTATAAATGAAGTAGTTTGAATACAGTCCAACTGTTTAATTTAAAAAACAACAACTAAATATTAGTCCAACTAATATATATACAAATAATGACGAAAAATGAAATGAGCGCATATTGGCAAGTATATAAACGAAATTGCAAATTTAATACTTGCCTCCCACTATTTTCGACGAGCCTCTAACCCTCTTTGGATTACTAGGGAACCTTAGTTTCCTAGTGGGCTAGGATCCCGTTAAATAGCACACAACCTTGACTTTGGCCAACAAGTTGTATGAAACTTAACTAGGTAGATCTCTAAGATCAATTGGATCTCATCCAATTCCTAGATCCAGTAGGTGGACCTCCAAGTCCGAAACATATATATAATATTATGCCAATATATGCCAATATATTTTCCTTACCTTTTCCTCTGAATCAACTAAGCCTTGGCTTTGGCAAAACAAGCTTAATGATTCCAGTTAAGCATAACCCATTGACTTTGGAAAGCTTCGTAATCGATGTCGATGGACAAGAAGTGATCTTGACTTTGGCCAACAAATCACAACTTGGACAAGACATGCGATATGGAAAAAAGCCTTCATGATTCAAACACATCCGCGATGGACAAAGGTCTTGACTTTGGCCAACAAACCAATGCAAATCTTGGATCTTGAGAGAGAATCACTCAATGGAAGGAAACACTTAATATTTGTTGAGGGTTTTTCGCGTAATTGGCAACCAATTAATTATCTTTGATTAGGTCACATCAAACACCCTTAAGCATGCATTCTAAAAGCATAATAAGGCGCGGTAAATAAATTAATAATGATATGCGGATGGATATCTCACAAATTATTCCTAGAACAAATCACTTCATTTTCTCTCCCCGCTAGCACTATTCTTACTTTTAACCCAGTTATATAACACTTCTAAAGAAACCTCATTTACATTGAGGGGAATAGGTGAGAAGAGAATTACAAAGAATCGAGAAATAAAGGCTGGACACGCAGGTTCAATTTAATAAATTCTAAATTTATTACAATAATTTCCAAAATTTCCCTCACGATTTAATATCCATCTGATATATATTATTCATACATCACATCCATGTATTCACACAAAGCATGTTATCAATCAATCTAATCCATTAATTAATCTTTAATTAATGACCATCCAATGTTCAAACAAAGATTTGATTTGCGCGAGTCCAACTCGTTTAAGAATAAGTACTCAAAGTATGAATTCTTGAATTATATCAAACTACAATATTAAATCCAATTTAATTTGTATTCAATACTAATTCTTTATTTAATTCCAAATTAAATAATTACACTTTTGATGTGCCTATATGACTTAGATTCCAAATCTAATTTTAATGGGTCTGAAAGCCCAATTAACATCCAATGTCAATTTAATTAAAGTCCAATTGGCTTTTAATTAATCATAAGGCATGGACTTTGGCAACCAAAGCCCAATAAGGAATCATCCTTTGCCATAAAATTAATTTTGGCCCATTAGGCCCAATTAAATTTTTAAATGCCCAATAATCATATTTGGACTTTATGGAAATGGTTTTAGGCCCAATTGGATCCAACCAATTATCCTAAACCAAACTTGGCCCAACCAAGCCCATTAGGCCCAAATACAACATTATTAGCCGAATTCCAAATTAAGCCCAATTAATTTAATCACAATATTCCAAATATCATAATTATTTAATTAAAGTGTATTAGCCATAATTAATTAGTTAAATTAATATTTCCAAAACACCAATTACACTAATTAATCATGCTTTTAATTTATCAATATATGTCTAACACAAATTGAAGCAAAATCAATCCCAACATGCTCATTAAGCTCACGACAATCATGGTAATTTTTCATTAATTTTGATTTCAATCCAATTAAATCATAAATCAATTTAACCATGTATTTTAAACTCATCCATTGGTCTAAAAAATCAAAATCACCATGAGCTAAGGGTTCAAAGTCTATTCGGCCAAGCCTAATGAATTGGGGAAAATTAATCCAATTAATTTTTCATCAAATTGATCATGTATAACTCTAAGTTAACATTATCTAAGCATACTCAAACAAACAATTTGATCCAATCATGCTTAAATAAAAAATACCCAAATTCATGATTAAGAACCCTAATTTCATTTCATGCTTAATTTAGGCTCATGATACCAATGTTGGGTTTCTAAGGTCATCCCAAGATCATATTAAGAATGAAACATGTGAATACTCAAAGTAAAGTTGCGGAAAAATACTCACTTTGATCGGCTAATGGATGTAAAAAAATACAAAAATCCAACCTTTGTGTAGTTGCTCGAACCTCCTCTCTTTGATGTATGTTGAGCTTTCAAGCTTGATTCTTGAAATCCAAACTCATCGGAAAGGTTTCCTTATCACCTTTGTATGAATCTTTAAGTGCTAGCTTTGGAAAAGTTTTGCAACAAATTTCCCTTTTGTTCTTGAAGGATTCGGCCAAGGAGAGGAAATGTTGGGAGAGTTTTTTTTGTTTGCTTGTATTTTGTTTCTAAAATAAAATAAAACTAATGAAAAGTCAAAATAACTTTTGTTCTTGTAATTTTATCACCTTTGTACGAATTAACGAATTTTCAGTTGCGACTTAATTAAATCAAATTTAATTAAATAATTATGCATAGCAAAATTACTATTAAAGTCACTCGAGAATTAATTCTAAATTAATTCGTTCGCCCGAATTAAAATCCAATTTTAATTTCGCGTCGAAATCAAATTTCATTTAATATATCGAATATATTATTTTATCGATTAATTCCAAATTAATCGTTCTCTCTCTATTAATTGAATTTTATCCCAGATAAATTTCGTCGTAATTAAACCTAGATTAATTTTATCTCTCTTCTAATTAATCCCAGATTAATTATGTTCGAGTCATACGTCATCGATGAATCTTCGGGAAGAGACCCATGAGATCTCTGGATATGTTGGCATTAAATCCGGTCATCGGATTATCCGAACACGTGCGTACCCGGTACCACATTCTTATCGATTTACAAGACATGATTGGCTTCTAGTAAAGCATCGTGCCTACCCAATTCTCCAGAAATATTCTTTTAAGGAATATGTAATCTGTGTCAGGTGTAGTATACGTAGTATTGCGTATTACGATCCAGTATCGGATGTCACATGCTAGGCCTGGGGCTAGAATTGTGTATGTCCCGTACGAAGCATATATCGCATCTCTGGTAACTAGTCTCTATAATCGGATAAACATGACCTAGTCATATTATCCTGATGACTGCAGTACTTAAGAGTACTAGTTCTGTATCCTACGTGATCATCATCTCCATATGACTGAAGTGATACTTCCATCTTGACATCACACCCAATACACTACGATTCTCAATATACCCAGAAGAGGCGTACACAGAACCTGTTAAAGCCCCGGATGACCAAAACCAAAGTATATTGATTGTCGCAAGTATTAGTGATGCAAGTCTCAGGTTAAGACCAAATACACCTACCCTGATTCGAATTCCCATAGACACATAGTCATACTACCAGAGCGAATATGTTCCCATACCATCGTAAACACAACCTCCTATTATACTTGCATAAGTATCCAATACTTAAATATATGAGAACTATGCTGTTATGCTCCCACAATATACACAAGTGCAATACTAGTCTATTCTGCATTATCGATGTCCAATCTCGATAATACTACGACTAGGGATATTTAATGATTAAACCTTAGTGGATTAATATTGTCTCATATCTTATTAATCCGGTACTAATCATATGGACTTTTATCATTTATGTATCTTGGTAATCTAATTACAAATGATAAAAGAGCAATTTCCTTTGTCACATAGTTAATTGTACAACAACACCATGTTCTGTACAAATAGTGATGATATTGGTCATAATTGTCCAACATATGGGCTATTCGGTCATTTTCAGGTTAATGTGTATTTTGGTCAAATAAAGTATTTGACACATGTTCCAAATATATGTATTTTGGAATATTTAAAGTAAATATGATACATATATTTAGATATTTGTATTAAGTAATTATCTAATTATTTAATTTTTAAATAATTAAAATAATTAAATACATTTATCTTTATCATCATTATGCTTTTAAATGGAAAAATATGATTGGTGCATATTTATTTTCCTTTTTGGAAAATGTAGCAAATTTGAATTTGGCTTCTTTAATATTGATTAAAAATTACCAAATTTTTATTTCCAAAAATGCCCAATTTCGTTCCTAACCCTACATATATAAGGGTTTCATTTTTCATTTGCACCTTTGTGTGTTAAGCTTCCAAAAATATTACAAAAGAGAGTTGAGAGAAAAAGGTGAAGAAAAGAAGAAGATTTGAAGAAAAGTTGTAAGTTTTTTCAGTTCCATTTCAACCAGAAAAATATTTCTAGGGTTCCAAGATTTTACATATGATGTTTGGTTGTTTCTATACTCTTTTAGTTTTGTAATATCATGGTTGTAAGCATGAATGAAAGATGTATGCATGTATATAAACAAAGTTTGTTTATTAATGGGTAATAAGCACACTTTTAGTCATTAGATGATTTGGTTGCCATTCTAGAGTTGCTTAGCCACTCATAAATAACATAGAATTGTTCTTGAGTTGTTTCATGGTGGTAAGACTTATTTGGTGTGGTAAGGATTTAATTAAAGTATTGAATTTATTTAATTTGGTGTAATTTATCAATTTATGGAAATTTTAAAATTAGGGTTCATAACCCTTTCCAAATTTGGTGATTTTCATATATGTGTTGAAATGTGATGTATATATGATGTATATTAAATTTGGGATTGATTGGATTTGATCTTGACATGTTTTGAACTAAAAAGAACCAAATTACAAATCCTGGAAAATTAAGGGACCTCTCGGCAATTTGGGAAAAATTATTTTATTGAATTGAAATTTGTATTTTCATGTATAAGACATGTATAAATCATTTTGGTAGTGATTTGGAATCACCTATTTATGTATTTGATAAATTAGGACTAAAATGATCAAAATGCAAAGTTTAGGGGCATTTCCATAATTACTGAAAAATCTTGAAAAATTTTCAGATTTATGTTTTAATGTATATTTGATGTAAAAATGTTTTTGGTTGTGATTGGAAATCACCTAGAGAAGATGAGGTTGAACATAGAGAAGTGCACGTTTGGTATATCTTCGGGAAAGTTCTTAAGGTATGTGGTCAGTGCGAGAGGAATCGAAACTAAACCCCAGAAAATCAAAACATTAGTAGACTTGAGTCCTCGAGGACACTGAAGGATATTTAGAGTTTGACTGGTCGGGTTGCAGTGCTTAATCGGTTTATATCCAAAGAAATCGACAAATGTCATGTCTTCTTTCAACTTATAAATAAGGTAAAGAATGAGGTGGTGTGGACTTGTGAGTGCGAGGAAGCCTTCAAACAGCTCAAGGAGTGTCTGACCCGAGCTGCTCTTCTGGCAAAGCTAATTTCATGTGCTATAATATTTCTATACTTAGCCATTTCACAACATGCAGTTAGTTCGGTTTTAGTGCAAGAAATAGATAGGGTCCAGAAGCCAATATACAATTCTAGTAAGGCGTTATTAGATAGGAAAACTAGATACCCGCCCCATGAATTAATTGCTACGTCACTAGTTACAACGGTCAGAAAGCTACTCCCTTATTTTCAAGCACACTCTATCGGGGTATACACCGACCATCCCCCTATGCAGATCTTACATAGACCAGAAACTTCTTGTCGCCTTGTGAAATGGTCATTAAAGCTCGGTGAATATGATATCTATTATATATCTCGGGTATCCATCAAAGGGAAAGCTTTGGCCGATTTCATAGCTAAATTCACGGGACCACATGTGTTGGTGGTGATGGAGGAAGATGAGAAATGAGAATTATATATGGATTAGTCGGTTAGTTTCTTTTTGGGCGTAATCAATTACGCCGGGAGGGAACCAAGTATGACAATCCGTCCAAGAGTATCATTGAGAGGGAAATCACTGCGCCTAAATTACTCGATCAATCCGATCAAATGAAGCACATGTGTGCTCACAACTTGCCCCCTCATCAAGTTTAGAATGGAACAGTTCCATTACAACTCTATGAACCATGACATGTTCCTGGTTCATAAACGATCACGATGTTGTGTCAATATGCTATATGCATCATGCATCTCAAAGTATTGCCTCTTCAGTTCAAAAGAAAGAGAACTGAGAATGAATGATTTAACCATTCAATCATAATCTTTCCATTTACGGAAAGTCTCCATCTCTTCAAGGGATGCATCCTCTTGTATAGCAAGTGGTAATGGACCTTCCAAAATGTATCCCAGCTTTTCAGATCCCAGGACAATCCTCAAATCCATATCTCAATCCATAAAGTTCTCAGCGTCCTTAAGCTTATTCGTATCAATCATACGAGCAAAATGATTGGTCGAAGGTGCCGCCATCGCAAATCTATTAAATAGACGGTGAATCAACGGTTAGCAGATAAAACAATTTCATATTATATCAAAAGCATTCAATAGATCATGGATTTTTAATCTAAAAAATGCCCCTAATTATTTCATGCAAAACTGTAATCCCAGACAGAATACAAAACATACGATTAAGGGTGGCAAAACGAATCAACGAATCGAATTTATATCGAATCCTAAACGAATCAAATCAAAATATGATGGATTCGTATTCGATTTATTTATTAAACGAATCCTAATTTCAGGATTCGTATTCGATTCGTTTATTAAATGAATCGAATACAAATATTCGTTTAGTCATGATATTATTTATAAAATGATTTACCACACTTGATTTACATTATTCTTCATAAATATATACATATGAAATTTGCAATTAATATATTTACTAAAAATATCTCACCAAATATCGAAAATATTATTTTTTTTTATGGTAATTAGCTATAATTTCTCGAATCTTAATAGAAAATTAACCAGAACTAGTAAATAAAAATAATAAAATGAATCCTAAACGAATCAATGAGCTTAAATTCGTATTCAATTCGTTTAATAAATGAATCGAATCGAATTGACCTATTTATTAAATGAATCCATTTTCTCAAACCCGTATTCGCTTTAAAGCGAATAAAATCGAATGAATAAATGAATTCTGACCCAAATTACCACCCTACAAACGATAATCAAATCATAATATAATAGTGAAAGGTGGACCCCATTAATACATATTCTCACCTACTGACCGGTGCTTACAAACACGCGTATAATGCAGCGCATGTATCGTTCAAGTAGTATAAAAAGTATCGATCCCACGAGGACTTAATACCTAATCTATTAATTTTATGAGGTCAAATGATTACTAGTATCTAACATGTTGATTGATTGATTTGAAATGGTGAAGATTTTAAATTTAAAAAAAAAAGTAAATAAAATTGTTCGAAAGTAGGTTTAAGAAAATTAAATATTGAAAACTATCTAGGGTTGTGATTTCTTCCAATATCATTTTAAAGATGAAGTGGTTATTTCATGTTTGTGTAATAAATTGGTTTACTAACCTGGAATACTAAATTATGCGAAAGCCTCTGTCGATGGTCAGACGTAAATACCCAGTTTAACCCAATTGAACCATACGTCTATGTCAACCAAATTATCTAGATTCATTAAGTTTAAGTTCCAATTATGGCTACCCCGCCCAACATGTATATGTCTATCCTGTAAGGAAATCTATTAAAGGGTTATCTATCCTCAAGGAAGATCGTGGGCTATTAAGTATAAGACTGAAACATAAAATTCCTTTGTCAAGTTTATTTTAGATTTACCAGATCAATCTTATTAGTGGCCAATTAACAAGACGCATTAAGCTTAAGACTTAATAAGTAAACCTTTTAAATTACCCAAACTATAAAATAACCCTTATAAACCGGTGATATTAAAAGTCATCACAACCCCAGATAACTAACTTAGTTACGACACATAACTAGGGCTAGTAAAATTAAAGACATAAAAAATGCTGAAAAGTAATTGCGGTAAAGTAAAAGCTGAAAAGTAAATAAAATAAAATAAAATAAAATAAAATGCTAAGGTAAAAGGATCAACTTTTACTATTTACTATTTAGATATCTCCTTTAATATAATATATTAACTTGTGATTATTTTACCAACCAGTCATATAGGCGGTAACCTGATTAAGTCAAATTAAGTTCAACCAGCCATAAAGGCGGAACCAAAATAAACCTGCCATATAGGCGGTAAGCAGATTTAATTACTAACCGACCAATCTGGCGGTATCCTTGATTAGTCTTGTTTAAACCAGATTAAAATGAATTACCACCGACCAATCTGGCGGTATCATTTTTAAGTCAAATTTTAAATAGTGAATATATTAAATTTGAGGGAGATTAATCTAAATAGCAATAGTAAAAGAATTACCTTTCACCCTAGCAGGGGGAAGTTACCTCCTCCTGGTTGAATAGTAAAACTGTAAAAAGAAAAGAAAGTAAATTACTATTACTATTACAGAACGTAATTAAAATTTATTACAAAATTGAAATTAAAAAGAATTAGATAGAAAACTCCCTATTTACATCAGAGAAATTATAGAGGAAGGTACATCTACAACTGAAACATCGAGCTGAATTTATAGGCCTCGGTAGGCTCTGGGCGTCGCGACGCACAAGGCTTTGCGCATTGCGACACGACATTTGGCTGGTTCTGGTTCATCGGCTTCAGATTCTTATATGACACGTGGCGATTCGGATAAAGAGATAAGGTGACACGTGACAAGGCGGCTGGCAACTCAATGATTGTGCTGACGTGGCGATGACATGGCGCTAATGTGGCGACACGTGGTGAAAATGACTGTCCGCACCATAGAATAATGAGTTGCACATTGACTCGGTCAACTGGTGATGTGGATGATGATGTGGAGTGACACGTGGCGGCACGTGATGATGGCGACTGTCGGCACCGTAGGATGATGACACGTGGCACGACGCACGTTAGTAGATCGGCTGTGATGGTGACACGTTGCACGGCACACGTTAACAAAGTCAAACTTCTCAAATTCTGACTTGTGGACACGGCACACGTTAGCACAGTTAGGCGCATGTTAGGCGTCGCGACGCACCAAAATTACCAAAATGCCCTTTTTCCAATTTTCACTGTTTTGGCCCCAAATCACCTCTAGAGAGTCATGAAACTTTATTTATCTACAAAATAACACAAAACACATCAAAATATTCACAAAACGCAAGAAACTATACAAAATATTAAGTTAAATGAGTGAGAAATAGTGATACAT
Source organism: Zanthoxylum bungeanum (assembly GCA_019454045.1). Lineage (NCBI taxonomy): Eukaryota > Viridiplantae > Streptophyta > Magnoliopsida > Sapindales > Rutaceae > Zanthoxylum > Zanthoxylum bungeanum. Next base: position 110,838 of record SKCR01029365.1, on the reverse strand, counting down.
TTACCACTCATCACACCCCCAAACCTAAAATTTTGCTAGTCCTCGAGCAAAACATAAAATAAAATAACATAATAAAATTTAACTAAGCCACTTTCGTAGGGATCACGGTTGCATTTAGCGTATGCAACAAGCCTTTAATTAGGTGTCCCTAGTGGACTAGTTGTAGTCTCGTGAGGGTTTACATCAATGATACCCACAAACATTTTACAAAAGTAAAAATGTAGTGAAACTAATGCACACAAAAGCAAAAAGACAAGCGAAAAGAGAATAAAGAAGTTAGTGACTAATCAGGTGAAATTTCTACTCCAAGTTACTAGTTGTTTTCTTTCTTTCTAAATTACTGAATAAGTAAATTGTCCGATTATATTTACCATTTTCCATATACACAGCCAACAAAATATTAAACAACTCATTTTTGCCCACAACAGTCATAAATGCAGTTGATAAGAGAGTAATATTTTTGTCCTAAAGTCTTATCAGAATTCACACCCTTTTGTAGTAATGGAATAATTTTTCTGATTTTTTCTTTGATTTTTGATTTTTTTTTATTTATATACAATATATTCCATCTATGTGGCAAGTGTTGGGTCGGTGGCTCCCAAACCAGTTGGCTTTAGGGCACCAGGTATTAAAACACCGCTACAGACCTAATTACTCAGACTTCATATATATATTTTTTTGCAACATCCTTGATCCATGTAGCGAGCTTTGGGCCAGCGACTCCCAAACCAGTTGGCTTTAGGGCACTAGGTGTTAAAACACCCTTACAGACTTAATAACTCGGACCTCAGACGTTTTTTTTTACTCCATTGCTTTTTGAGATGCTTCCTCCAATTAAACTAGAGCACCGAATATTAAAAACTTTTCAATTTTAGCTCATGTCCGTATATTACCATGCATGTTGATAATACCTGCCAACTGAGCATATGAAGATCCATTTTAGTCAGTATTATGGAGAATTCCCAAATTAAAAAATTTAAAATGAAATAAACAAAAATTAACTTGTTCCGAAATAGGTTTGAGATACGTCTCAGGAGTGAAAACTCCTTACTCTGCTATCTCTTACCAATTTCACCTTTTTAGTCAAAATAAAAACACAAAAACGCAAAATATTTTTGTAATTTTTGAAAAATTTTCAAATTATTTTTTTTTATTTTTCGAAAAATTTTGAACTAAAAATAAAAACAACACACAACTAAAAAAAAGATACTGATCAACTAATTCCCTCCCCCAAACCTAAATGAGACATTGTCCCCAATGTCTTAAACAGTAGAAGAAGAGTTTAGAAGATAATACATGGTTAGCTGAAATTCTACTGGAAATTAAAGGTTAAGATCCAGATTAATCCGACGCATCTTACCACGATCGTCTTCGGACCAATTTATCTTTGAAAGGATAGGGTCAATTTGTGGTTCATAAGCTAAGATTTGGTCAATTAGATCCGGAGCAGTTCTGGCAGTAAAGAGGAGTTATTTCATAGATTTTGACACGAACCCATTTCTCCGAGCATCATCAAGAAACACACAAAGAAAATCATAAAATCCTTCAACGTTGTACAGTCCAACCAGTTTCTGGTGTATGTTCAGGTTCGCCCAAGATAACACTGTAAAAATTTCCTCCAATGTGCCCAAGCCACATGGCAAAGCAATAATAACATAAACACGGTTAATCATTTCTACCAATCGTTCAGACATACCTGGCACGATCAGTTCCTCTCCGTTTGATGGTCCAATAAGATTTGCCTCTGCCAAAGGTTTTGGGATGATTCCCAAAACGTGACTGCCTCCTTCCTGTACGGCCTTTAAAACGATCCCCATTAGTCCAAGATTGCCTCCGCCATATACTAAGTGCATATTCGTTGCAGCTAAGACTCGACCCAATTCCTGTGCTGCTTCTACGTATTGTGGCTTAACACCAACACTAGTACTGCAAAACAAACATATGTTTTCAACTTGTCTTCTTGAAGTGGCTTCCATGTTTTACTCTGGATGTCTTCAAAAGTGCAATGATGAGTTGAATTTATAACACCTGAAAAAGGGTGAGTAAAATAATAGCACAGTACCTGCCAAATGACAATTATTAGTTAAACAGTAAAATAAATCGTGATAGTCAAAAAGGTCTGGATCCTACCGGAGAAAATAAAAGAAAACAACAAAACAAATTACAATTATTAGGAAAAGACAAAGAGATATAATATGTACAAGAAAATTAGCGGCTTGATTGACGTCTATGCGTCAGGGACAAGCTTCCCATCCAATTTTCTTATAAATTGGCAAACATGGTCTTTTTGAGTCAGATTCCCAAGACTTAACTGTTGTCTTTCTTTTTGAAATTGTGTATGTAATTTTCGAATGGCTATGTGAACATATCCACTGGGATGCGTCTCAAGAATCGAAGATATATCATCTAAAGACTCCTTACTCAAGCCATCCCTAATGAATTTAATTTTATCTTCGCGATTATCAGACACCATTCCTAAAGAATGACAACGAGTATTGCAATTCCAGCGTGCACATTTGTAACAAACACCCATTTGCTTAGCTCTACGTTTCTTTGCATAGGTGCTTCTTCCAAAACCAGGCAGATGTGAAATAAAAGAGTCAGAAGACTCACCTGCCAATCGGACTCGTGCTTCAATTACCCAATGAATATCATTAGGAACACCATGGATCGTTAGTAGTCTCATCCGTTCCAAGCGAGCTTTGTAGACTTTCATCAGAGAGTTTTGAGGGAGAGAAGGAAATTGTTTGTGAGATTTGTTAGAACTTCTTCCATCCTGGAATGTCTTAATCTGCAAAATTCTTCCTTCCTGGAATGTCTTAATCTGAAAAAACTAAACACATAAAATTAAATCACACCAAATCACAATATATACACAAATTGCATGGGTTGCCTCTCTGCGAGCGCTAAGTTTAACGTCGTCAGCTAGACGTGACTTCTCGAACGTTAAGCTGGATCTAAAAGTGTGACACTTTTTTTTTTTGTCGCTCAAATGATTACTAGTATCTAACATGTTGATTGATTGATTTGAAATGGTGTAGATTTTAAATTTAAAAAAAAGTAAATAAAATTGTTCGAAATAGGTTTAAGAAAATTAAATATTGAAAACTATCTAGGGTTGTGATTTTTTCCAATATCATTTTAAAGATGAAGTTGTTATTTCGTGTTTGTGTAATAAATCGGTTTACTAACCTGGAATACTAAATTATGCGATAGCCTCTGTCGATGGTCAGACGTAAATACCCAGTTTAACCAAATTGAACCATATGTCTATGTCAACCAAATTATCTAGATTCATTAAGTTTAAGTTCCAATTATGGCTACCCCGCCCAACATGTATATGTCTATCCTGTAAGGAAATCTATTAAAGGGTTATCTATCCTCAAGGAAGATCGTGGGCTATTTAGTATAAGACTGAAACCTAAAATTCCTTTGTCAAGTTTATTTTAGATTTACCAGATCAATCTTATTAGTGGCCAATTAACAAGACGCATTAAGCTTAAGACTTAATAAGTAAACCTTTTAAATTACCCAAACTATAAAATAACCCTTATAAACCGGTGATATTAAAAGTCATCACAACCCCAGATAACTAACTTAGTTACGACACATAACTAGGGCTAGTAAAATTAAAGACATAAAAAAATGCTGAAAAGTAATTGCGGTAAAGTAAAAGCTGAAAAGTAAATAAAATAAAATAAAATAAAATGCTAAGGTAAAAGGATCAACTTTCACTATTCACTATTTAGATATCTCCTTTAATATAATATATTAACTAGTGATTATTTTACCAACCAGCCATATAGGCGGTAACCTGATTAAGTCAAATTAAGTTCAACCAGCCATAAAGGCGGAACCAAAATAAACCTGCCATATAGGCGGTAAGCAGATTTAATTACTAACCGACCAATCTGGCGGTATCCTTGATTAGTCTGGTTTAAACAAGATTAAAATGAATTACCAACCGACCAATCTGGCGGTATCATTTTTAAGTCAAATTTTAAATAGTGAATATATTAAATTTGAGGGAGATTAATCTAAATAGCAATAGTAAAAGAATTACCTTTCACCCTAGCAGGGGGAAGTTACCTCATCCTGGTTGAATAGTAAAAACTGTAAAAAGTAAAGAAAGTAAATTACTATTACTATTACAGAACGTAATTAAAATTTATTACAAAATTGAAATTAAAAAGAAATTAGATAGAAAACTCCCTATTTACATCAGAGAAATTAGAGAGGAAGGTACATCTACAACTGAAACATCGAGCTGAATTTATAGGCCTTGGTAGGCTCTGGGCGTCGCGATGCAGAAGGCTTTGCGCATTGCGACGCGACATTTGGCTGGTTCTGGTTCGTCGGCTTCAGATTCTTATCTGACACGTGGCGATTCAGATAAAGAGATAAGGTGACACGTGGCAAGGCGGCTGGCAACTCAATGATTGTGCTGATGTGGCGATGACATGGCGCTAATGTGGCGACACGTGGTGAAAATGACTGTCCGCACCATAGAATAATGAGTTGCACGTTGACTCGGTCAACTGGTGATGTGGACGATGATGTGGAGTGACACGTGGCGGCACATAATGATGGCGACTGTCAGCACCGTAGGATGATGACACGTGGCACGACGCACGTCAGCAGATCGGCTGTGATGGTGACACGTTGCACGGCACACATTAACAAAGTCAAACTTCTCAAATTCTGACTTGTGGACCCGGCACACGTTAGCACAGTTAGGCGCATGTTAGGCGTCGCGACGCACCAAAATTACCAAAATGCCCTTTTTCCAATTTTTCCTGTTTTGGCCCCAAATCACCTCCAGAGAGTCATGAAACTTTATTTATCTACAAAATAACACAAAACACATCAAAATATTCACAAAACGCAAGAAACTATACAAAATATTAAGTTAAATGAGTGGGAAATAGTGATACATTTACCACTCATCACACCCCCAAACCTAAAATTTTTCTAGTCCTCGAGCAAAACATAAAATAAAATAACATAATAAAATTTAACTAAGCCACTTTCGTAGGGATCACAGTTGCATTTAGCGTATGCAACAAGCCTTTAATTAGGTGTCCCTAGTGGACGAGTTGTAGTCTCGTGAGGGTTTACATCAATGATACCCACAAACATTTTACAAAAGTAAAAATGTAGTGAAACTAATGCACACAAAAGCAAAAAGACAAGCGAAAAGAGAATAAAGAAGTTAGTGACTAATCAGGTGAAATTTCTACTCCAAGTTACTAGTTGTTTTCTTTCTTTCTAAATTACTGAATAAGTAAATTGTCCGATTATATTTACCATTTTCCATATACACAGCCAACAAAATATTAAACAACTCATTTTTGCCCACAACAGTCATAAATGCAGTTGATAAGAGAGTAATATTTTTGTCCTAAAGTCTTATCAGAATTCACACCTTTTTGTAGCAATGGAATAATTTTTCTGATTTTTTCTTTGATTTTTGATTTTTTTTATTTATATACAATATATTCCATCTATGTGGCGAGTGTTGGGTCGGTGGCTCCCAAACCAGTTGGCTTTAGGGCACCATGTGTTAAAACACCCCTACAGACATAATTACTCAGACTTCAGATATATATATTTTTTTGCAACATACTTGATCCATGTAGCGAGCTTTGGGCCAGCGACTCCCAAACCAGTTGGCTTTAGAGCACTAGGTGTTAAAACACCCTTACAGACTTAATAACTCAGACCTGAGACGTTTTTTTTTACTCCATTGCTTTTTGAGATGCTTCCTCCAATTAAACTAGAGCACCGAATATTAAAAACTTTTCAATTTTAGCTCATGTCCGTATATTACCATGCATGTTGATAATACCTGCCAACTGAGCATATGAAGATCCATTTTAGTCAGTATTACGGAGAATTCCCAAATTAAAAAATTTAAAATGAAATAAACAAAAATTAACTTGTTCCGAAATAGGTTTGAGATACGTCTCAGGAGTGAAAACTCATTACTCTGCTATCTCTTACCAATTTCACCTTTTTAGTCAAAATAAAAACACAAAAACGCAAAATATTTTTGTAATTTTTGAAAAATTTTCAAATTTTTTTTTTTATTTTTCGAAAATTTTTGAACTAAAAATAAAAAACAACACACAACTAAAAAAAAGATACTGATCAACTAATTCCCTCCCCCAAACCTAAATGAGACATTGTCCCCAATGTCTTAAACAGTAGAAGAAGAGTTTAGAAGATAATACATGGTTAGCTGAAATTCTATAGGAAATTAAAGGTTAAGATCCAGATTAATCCGACGCCTCTTACCACGATCGTCTTCGGACCAATTTATCTTCGAAAGGATAGGGTCAATTTGTGGTTCATAAGCTAAGATTTGGTCAATTAGATCCGGAGCAGTTCTGGCAGTAAAGAGGAGTTCTTTCATATATTTTGACACGAACCCATTTCTCCGAGCATCATCAAGAAACACACAAAGAAAATCATAAAATCCTTCAACGTTGTACAGTCCAACCGGTTTCTGGTGTATGTTCAGGTTCGCCCAAGATAACACTGTAAAAATTTCCACCAATGTGCCCAAGCCACCTGGCAAAGCAATAAAAACATCAACACGGTTAATCATTTCTACCAATCGTTCAGACATACCTGGCACGATCAGTTCCTCTCCGTTTGTTGGTCCAATAAGATTTGCCTCTGCCAAAGGTTTTGGGATGATTCCCAAAACGTGACTGCCTCCTTCCTGTACGGCCTTTAAAACGATCCCCATTAGTCCAAGATTGCCTCCGCCATATACTAAGTGCATATTCGTTGCAGCTAAGACTCGACCCAATTCCTGTGCTGCTTCTACGTATTGTGGCTTAACACCAACACTAGTACTGCAAAACAAACATATGTTTTCAACTTGTCTTCTTGAAGTGGCTTCCATGTTTTACTCTGGATGTCTTCAAAAGTGCAATGATGAGTTGAATTTATAACACCTGAAAAAGGGTGAGTAAAATAATAGCACAAGTACCTGCCAAATGACAATTATTAGTTAAACAGTAAAATAAATCGTGATAGTCAAAAAGGTCTGGATCCTACGGAGAAAATAAAAGAAAACAACAAAACAAATTACAATTATTAGGAAAAGACAGAGATATAATATGTACAAGAAAATTAGCGGCTTGATTGACGTCTATGCGTCAGGGACAAGCTTCCCATCCAATTTTCTTATAAATTGGCAAACATGGTCTTTTTGAGTCAGATTCCCAAGACTTAACTGTTGTCTTTCTTTTTGAAATTGTGTATGTAATTTGCGAATGGCTATGTGAACATATCCACTGGGATGCGTCTCAAGAATTGAAGATATATCATCTCTAAAGAGTCCTTACTCAAGCCATCCCTAATGAATTTAATTTTATCTTCGCGATTATCAGACACCATTCCTAAAGAATGACAACGAGTATTGCAATTCCAGCGTGCACATTTGTAACAAAGACCCATTTGCTTAGCTCTACGTTTCTTTGCATAGGTGCTTCTTCCAAAACCAGGCAGATGTGAAATAAAAAAGTCAGAAGACTCACCTGCCAATCAGACTCGTGCTTCAATTACCCAATGAATATCATTAGGAACACCATGGATCGTTAGTAGTCTCATCCGTTCCAAGCGAGCTTTGTAGACTTTCATCAGAGAGTTTTGAGGGAGAGAAGGAAATTATTTGTGAAGATTTGTTAGAACTTCTTCCATCCTGGAATGTCTTAATCTGCAAAATTCTTCCTTCCTGGAATGTTTTAATCTGAAAAAACTAAACACATAAAATTAAATCACACCAAATCACAATATATCACAAATTGCATGGGTTGCCTCTCTGCGAGCGCTAAGTTTAACGTCGTCAGCTAGACGTGACTTCTCGAACGTTAAGCTGGATCTAAAAGTGTGACACTTTCTTTTTGTCGCTCAAATGATTACTAGTATCTAACATGTTGATTGATTGATTTGAAATGGTGAAGATTTTAAATTTAAAAAAAAAATAAATAAAATTGTTCGAAAGTAGGTTTAAGAAAATTAAATATTGAAAACTATCTAAGTTTAACATCGTCAGCTAGACGTGACTTCTCAAACGTTAAGCTGGATCTAAAAGTGTGACACTTTCTTTTTGTCGCTCAAATGATTCTCCCCAGTAGTGCTTGACACGCTTGTTTTTAACCTTGAAAGTTTTGTTGGAGTCAGGATCACGTATCTCAACGGCTCTATCTGGTAAAACCTTGGTGATCACAAATGGACCTGACCACCGTGATTTTTGCTTCCATGGGAAGAATTTCACCCTTGATTTGTTTAACAGTACCTTTTGCCCTGGTTCCAGTTGTATGCGCACTAACTTCTCATCCTGTCTCTTCTTGGCCTTTTCTTTGTACAATTTGGCATCCTTAAAAGACTGATTCTGAAATTCCTCCAATTCGTTGAGCTGGTGGAACTTTTTCTCTTATGTTGCTTGTAGTGCAAGAATTGGCGTTTTTCAGTGTAAAAGACGTTTAATCTTCAGGCTCCATAGGCAATTGACATGTTTTAAGTTTATCAATAGAACTTTGCATTGCATTGGAGTTCTGAATAGTACTGTGTATCACATCAAGTCTGAAACATTCCTCCTTCTTTTCATCATCTGGGAATTTCATGGCCTTGAAAACATTGAATGTTACTTCTTGGTCTTGTACCCTCATGGTTAATTCTCATTTTTGTACATCAATAATGGTTCGACCTGTAGCCAAGAATGGTCTCCCGAGGATGATTGGCACGTCTGCGTCTTCCTCTATATCAAGGACAATAAAATCTGCTGGGAAAATGAATTTGTCAACCTTGACCAGCACATCCTCGACTACGCCTCTTGGAAATACAAGCGTTCTATCAGCAAGTTGTAGAGAGACTGAAGTGGGCATTGTTTCTCTAATCTACAGTTTCCTGAAAATAGAAAAAGGCATCAAGTTAACACTTGCACCTAAATCACATAAAGCCTTACCAAAGTTATGTTCTCCTATGATGCATGGAATGGTGAAACTGCCAGGATCTTTCAACTTTGGGGGAAGCTTCCTCTAAATGATGGCGCTGCATTCTTCTGTCAATGCTACTGTCTCGTAATCTCCCAATCTCTGTTTTCGTGAAAGAATGTCTTTCATGAATTTTACATAGCTGGGCATTTGTTCCAAGGCTTCTGCAAATGGAATGTTGATGTGAAGCTTTTTGAACACCTTCAAGAATCGAGCAAACTGCTTGTCCAGTTTGTTTTTCTGAAGACGCTGAGGAAAAGGTGGAGGTGGAGTGATCTGTTCTTTTTTCTTTGCTTTTTTTTCCACCATTTGTTGCTTTGTTTCTTTTGGAACTTCCTCAACAGTTGTTTTGGCTCCAACATCTTTGTTGACTTCAGTACCGCTTTTTAACATAATGGCATGACACTGCTCCTTTCCTATGTTCCTTGGATTTGGTTCTGTGTTGTTGGGAAGATTCACTGGCGGTCTGTAACTCTGAACATTGGCCAGTTGTCCGATTTGATTCTCCAGTGCTTTGATGGAAGCAGATTGACTCTGAAACATAGCATCGTACTTTTTAACTGAGTCAGCACTTTTTCTATTCCTGGTTCATTTGCCTGCTCCTGGCCTTTGTTCTGTAGCTGGAATCCAGGTGGTGGATAGTTCTACTGTTGGAATCCAGGTGGTGGATTGTTCTTTTGCCCTGAATTGTTGCTCCATGAAAAATTGGGATGATTCCTCCACCATGGGTTGTAGGTATTGGAATATGGATTGTTCCACTGTCTGTTGAAATTGTTGACAAAATTCACCGTCACTTCAAGTTGTTTCGGCTCTAGTGCTCCTCCATATGGTGAACTTGTGGATCCAGTGGTAAGAGTCTCCATGAATTTGCATATCTGATCCAGCTTGGAGTTGACTGCTGTATTGGCTCCACTTTCATAAATTCCTGCAATTCTTTGGATTATGCTCCTTTCTGTTGGCCACAAGGAATTGTTGTTGGCCATTTCTTCGATTAGGTCCCAGGCTTGATCTTCTCCTTTTGCCATTAAAGCTCCTCCAGCAGCAGCATCGATTGTGGTTCTCATTATTCCAGAAAATCCATTATAGAATGTTTGGACTTGAAGCCATTTTGGAATCTCATTAGAGGACATTTCCAGAGCAAATCTTTGTACCTTTCCCAAGCTTCGTAGAGAGTTTATGAGTCTTGTTGTACAAAGGATGTGATGTCATTCCTCAGTTTTCCAGTTCTGGCTGGTGGAAAGTACTTTGCAAGAAATTTGGTGGCTAAAGTGTTCTAAGTTGTGATGGAACCTGCTGGTAGTGAATGTAGCCAAGCTTTAGCTCTGTCCTTCAAGGAGTATGGAAAAACACGCAGTCTCATTGCTTCTTCAGCTTCTCGGTTGTAATTGAAAGTGCCGCAAACTTCCAGGAAGTTGCTGATGTGGGTAATAGGATCTTCAGTTGCTTTCCCCCCAAACTGTACTGACTGTTGAATCATCTGAATGCATGTTTTGATGTCACCCGCATTTGCTGGTAAGGGAGGAAGTACAATACATGAAATGAGTCTGTCAACCACCGGAATGGTTCTGTCTCGAATGGGAATTGGTGGTGCAACTTCCAAAGGTTCAGGTTCCATATTGACTAAAGCTTATTGGCCTTCTCGCCTTTCCCTTCTCAACTGTCTGATGGTTCTTTCAATTTCCGGGTCAAACGGTTGAAGTTCAAAGCTTGTGGTTCGTCTCATGAAGTTTCTGAGACCTGAAACACAAGAAAAAAAAAATAAGTAAAAAAAATTAGATACAAGTAAAGGTATCTAACCTTAAATCTAATAGTGAAAGATAAATAAGTCCACGACAACGGCGCCAAAAACTTGACTGGTGCTTACACACACACGCTTAACGCAAGCGCACGTATCGTTCAAGTAGTATAAAAAGTATCGATCCCACGAGGACTTAATACCTAATCTATTAATTTTATGAGGTCAAATGATTACTAGTATCTAACAGGTTGATTGATTGATTTGAAATAGTGAGGATTTTAAATTTTAAAAAAAAATAAATAAAATTGTTCGAAAGTAGGTTTAAAAAATTCAATATCGAAAACTATCTAGGGTTGTGATTTCTTCCAATATCATTTTAAAGATGAAGTGGTTATTTCATGTTTTGTAATAAATCGGTTTACTAACCTGGAATACTAAATTATGCGAAAGCCTCTGTCGATGGTCAGACGTAAATACCCAGTTTAACCCATTTGAACCATATGTCTATGTCAACCAAATTATCTGGGTTCATTAAGTTTAAGTTCCAATTATGGCTACCCCGCCCGACATGTATATGTCTATCATGTAAGGAAATGGTTATCTATCCTCAAGGAAGATCGTGGGCTATTAAGTATAAGACTGAAACCTAAAATTCCTTTGTCGAGTTTATTTTAGATTTACCAGATCAATCTTATTAGTGGCCAATTAACAAGGCGCATTAAGCTTAAGACTTAAAAAGTAAACCTTTTAAATTACCCAAACTATAAAATAACCCTTATAAACCGGTGATATTAAAAGTCATCACAACCCCAGATAACTACTTAGTAACGACACATAACTAGGGCTAAAAATAAAAGAATAAAAAATGCTGAAAAGTAATTGCGGTAAAGTAAAAGCTGAAAAGTAAATAAAATAAAATAAAATGCTAAGGTAAAAGGATCAACTTTTACTATTTACTATTTGGATATCTCCATAATATAATATATTAACTTGTGATTATTTTACCAACCAGCCATATAGGCGGTAACCTAATTAAGTCAAATTAAGTTCAACCAGCCATAAAGGCGAAACCAAAATAAACCTGCCATATAGGCGGTAAGAAAATTTAATTACCAACCGACCAATCTGGCGGTATCCTTGATTAGTCAGGTTTAAACCAGATTAAAATGAATTATCACCGACCAATCTGGCAGTATCCTTTTAAAGTCAAATTTTAAATAGTGAATATATTAATTTGAGGGAGATTAATCTAAATAGCAATAGTAAAAGAATGACCTTTCACCATAGCAGGGGGAAGTTACCTCCTCATGGTTGAATAATAAAAACTGTAAAAAGTAAAGAAAGTAAATTACTATTACTATTACAGAACGTAATTAAAATTTATTACAAATTGAAATTAAAAGAAACTAGATAGAAAACTCCCTATTTACATCAGAGAAATTAGAGAGGAAGGTACATCTACAACTGAAACATGGAGCTGAATTTATAGCCTCGGTAGGCTCTGGGCATCGCGACGCGCAGGCTTTGCGCATCGCGACGCGACACGTGGTTGCTTCTGGTTCGTCGACTTAAGATTCTTATATGACACGTGGCAATTTGGATAAAGAGATAAGGTGAGACGTGGCAAGACGGCTGGCAACTCAATGATTGTGCTGACGTGGCAATGACGTGGCGCTGATGTGGCGACACGTGGTGAAAATGACTGTCGGTACCAATAGAATGATGACACATGGCACGCTGTGATTGGCTGATGATGACATGGCGGTGATATGGCACGTTGACTCGGTCAACTAGTGATGTGGACGATGACGTGGAGTGACATGTGGCGGCACGTGGCGATGGCGACTATCGACACCGTATGATGATGACACGTGGCACAGCATACTTTAGTAGATCGGATGTGATGGTGACATGTGGCACGGCGCACGTTAACAAAGTCAAACTTCTCAGATTATGACTTGTCGACCCCGCGCACGTTAGCACAGTTAGGCGTCGTGACGCGCCAAAATTACCAAAATGCCATTTTTCCAATTTTCACTGTTTTGGCCCCAAATCACCTCAAAAGAGTCCTGAAACTTTATTTATCTACAAAATAACACAAAACACATTAAAATATTCACAAAACTCAAGAAACTATACAAATTATCAAGTTAAATGAGTGGGAAATAGTGATACATTTACCACTCATCACCTACGTATATTCATTATGTAGACAACTCATTGTCGATCACTCACCAGTGACTCATGGGTTTTTGGTCCTGGTCGTTTCTCGTTGTGAAAACTTTGACACATTCACAAGGAGGCATACCAAGGTTAAACTTGTCAATGATAAATTCAAGATACTTGCGTAACCCTGACAGCTTTGGCACGTTCAGGATTGCGCTTTCGCTTGAATTCACCTAATATCAAAATTTATCCGGTATAGATAAATTTCTACCGGTCATATCCTCACAGCTTTTATTTCTCAGATATGATTTTTGTTCCAGGGGCAGTTTCATAATAACTCCCCTGAGACAATCCACCTCCAACTGTGAATTTGTTTGGTTATGGGGGACCAAAAATAAACTTGACAAAAGACAAAACAACCACAAAATCGACAAATAGGGTTTTACGTGGTTCGGCGGAGCTAATCCAACCTACGTCCACGGGCACAAAATGGGGTGTTGCTTTTTATTACCAAACCCAGCTCGGCCGACCTGTTTCAAGGAGGGTCAAAAGAAACCGAGTTGTTTGTGTTTCACTCTTTTACAAGTAATGTTCCCTCTTTCATTACAAGTTTTTGCTATCCCCTACAAATGAGACTAACTTTCCTTTATATACTAGGAGAATTACAACACTATTCCTATGTTTCCATGACGTCATCCACGTGGATCTTCGGCTGATTGACGAGCTCTCGCTGCCCCAAAGCTCCTCGCCAAAAGCAAACTTGCCACCTGACGGCATGTCACATCACCCTGTTTTATACACTGGCACATGCAACGTAATGAAACCAGCCTGTAAAGAGCTTTCAAACTATGGTATATGCTAGAAGGAAAAGTCCAAATTACCCCGATTATATGTCGGAATTCAAGAGGTCGGCCAAATGATCTGCCGAACTACCCAAACTGCCCCAGTCCTGACCCAAAATACCAGAGCTCATTATCCCAATCCAGGGAGAAGGTAGAACTGAAACGAGCTACCGCGCTACTGTGGTCGGTCTAGGCTCTGATATTGTTGGTCTCTGAAATTCGCATCATATTGTGTCCTCTTGTCGAACTAGGTCCGGACTCTCTCCCTGGCTGAGGAATAACCCAAGCCCTCACAGCATTTGACCATTCAAAAAGGAAAAACTCATCTCCGCCCTTGCCGAACTATTCAAATATCTGTCACAAGAAATTCAAACACTCAGGCAGGCCACGACCGAGGCCATTACTCTGAATGACTCCCTCCGTAACACCTCCGCCTTTGCCAAGAAAAATATGGAGGCCGCCGAGGAGGCTGCCAAAATTTTGAGGTGGGAGGCGGCGAACTCGGACTCTAAGCACAAAGTGGCGATCAGTGATAGAGATCAGGCTCGGGAGGAGCTGAAAAAATAGGAGGCCCAGCTGGAGGACGAGCTGGAGAACGCCAAGCTTGAGGGGGTCAGTGACTGTGCCAAAATCATTCCCATTGTGATGCCCGGGGTGGACATGAGATCTATCCACATTGATATTCAATTCTGCAGAGGGGAGCTTTCGGAGGACAAGGCTCGTGAACTTCTTGTCATTCCTCGGAGGAGATTCAGGACCCTGAGCCCCTATCTTCCATTCCCATATCCCCGGTTCCCGAGGGGATACAGCCTGATACTCCTACCCCCGCTTCTGAGTTGCATGCAACTGAGAGGTCGAAGCCCCTCCTGCCTCCCAAACTGAAGCTGAGGTTCCCACTGCCGTGTCTGCACCAGAGATCTTGCCACCTGGACTCGACCAGAAGAGCCAATTGCCCTTGCACGGGTTAATGAATGAAGGTTACCCGAAGGGGGCCATGTGTAACAAACAATACACTTAACTTTTGTAATAACAATTTACAATTTCTTCTCTGTCATTTATTTTGAATGTTTTACTTCCCCTCATTCATACTTAGCATGATCTCTACTTTTAATTTGCTTCATTTATCTTCCGAATTTGAATGTGAGAAGAAATTTCAATCTCGACCAATTCAAACCGGCCATGAGGGGATTAATCTGTCCCTATGTCGATCATATGCACTCGGTGGGACGTAATCCGACCCCGAGCTAGAAAAACACTTGGCTCCGGGGGAATGTTACCTCCACGGACCAATAAGAATCCGACCATGGGGGAATACTCCATCCCCATGCCGATCATATGCACTCGGTGGGACGTAAACCGACCTTGAGCTAGCAAAATACTTGGCTTCAGAGGAATGTTACCTCCCCGGACCAATAAGAATCCGGCCATGAGGGAATGCTACATCCCCATTTCGATCATATGCACTCGGTGGGACGTAATCCGACCCCGAGGTGACAGGATGAATAGCCTCAGCAAAACGAATCCAGCCCCGAGGTGATGGGACGAATAGCCTCGATAGAACGAATCCATCCCCGAGCTGGTGGAATAGATAGCCTCAGCGGAACGAATCCAGCCCCGAGCTGGTGGAACAAATAGCCTCGGCGGAACGAATCCAGCCCCGAGCTGGTGGAACAAATGGCATCGGCGGAACGAATCCAGCCCCGAGCAGGTGGAACAAATGAGACTTAATCATGAGGGAAAAAACTTCAACCTCTGAGGCTCCGCGGATCCCGGCGCATGCGTCCCCTTGCCGGGCATTAGTAAAAACAAAAATAGAAACAAGACGGAGTTAGCACAATGGAGGTGATGTAGCACATGCTCCACACAGACCGGAAAAGATAACAACTCGGGTGCCCCGAGGCAGTATCCTACCTGGTGTCCCCCAAAACATAATTCTGAACCTTACATTTCAGCGTCCCGGCTAGCCGGCCTACGGATCGGTGAGTGGCCAAAGCCATGAGGGCAGAAACCTCCTCATGTTATACTTCTCTTGATCTTAAGTGGTTAGGCAGATAACTCACGGGGGAAGAAACATCCCCGTGTTTGCCATCCCTAAAGGTTGCAGGAGTCAAAGAGGCACTAGGGTTTTCCCCGTGCTGTACACCAGGTGTTTCTCAACGGGACTCACCAGCCAACTCGCAGGGGAAGAAACCTCCCTAGGTCCGGTTTACCCGAGGCCACAATGGTCGTGGAGGCCATTCGGCCGTCCCCATGCCATGTGCCCTGGTGGTTCTCAACGGGATTCACCAGCCAACTCGCAAGGGAAGAAACCTCCCTGGGTCCGGTTTACCCGAGCTACTCATCAGAAATGCGAGTCATGGTGGCAGTAATGCTCCGGCCTCGAGGGTTTGATAATGACACCCGAGTTTGGCGTGCCACGAGGGGTTCGCTCTTTTCCCACATGTACTACATCCCTTGATGCGTTCTGGATCCTCAAAAGTAAAAGGAGTCAGGTCGGAACACTTCCACCCGGGGGTTTGATAATGACACCCGAGATTGGCGTGTCACGGGCTTGGTGCCCTTCCTAGCTACCGATCACCCCTTCGCATCTAGCACATCTCAAGAATATTGAACATGACTTTCACATTCAATTAATAAACAAGTAAAATAGAAAAGTTTTTAATTCAAAAGAGAAAGTCTTATTCAAATTCGAGGGACCTACTGCTTTTTTACAACTCTTTACGGGTCATTTTAAGATAGGCTTTTACAAATGATTTTCTGGTTCTTGTCTTGCAGTCTAACATAACTTCTACTATGGACTAGATTCTAAAATTATGGTCTGTGTTGACAACATTTCCCTGAACCGAGCCTTCCAAAATTATTTCTGAGCAGATCAGGGAACCCGGTCGGGATCTTCTGTTCTGACTCCTTGTGGCTCGCCCTATGTGTTTTTTCTCATTTCCTCCCATTTGGGGAGGCTACCGCGTTGAACGAAGGGGGGTCCTGACGGACACCGACCTTGTGCCCTTGGCCGACTAGTTCCCTGGCAGATCATTCAGCACTACCTCCACCGTGAAGCTGAGGACTTGGCTGGCCGAACAGCCACCACACCTTCTGTTGGAGGAACTTGTTCAGCTACGACTGGAGGCGGGCAAACGTCACCCAATTTTGACGCTATATTTCATTCTACAACTTAGTCCTAATGGGTGATCGTTGGCATCCTTTTTTACATTTCATTCTACAACTCAAAGAGGAGAGCTATTGCTTCATTGGGCGTTCCCTTTCCTTTCATCCAGCCTTCCTTTTGCTTTCCCAAACTATTCTGCTACTGAACTCTCCGACGACCCATGGCTTCCACCTTCTGCCATCGTCTCACTATGCAAGTTGTTTTTTGTCCTTTCCCCACAGACGGCGCCAACTGTTGACGGGTGATTTTCGTTCCAGGGGCAGTTTCGGGATAAATCCCCTGGGACAATCCTCCTCCAACCATGAATTTTTTTGGTTATAGGGGACCAAAAACAAACTTGGCAAAAGACAAAACAACCACAAAATCGACAAAGAGGGTTTTATGTGGTCCGGCGGAGCTAATCCAACCTACGTCCACGGGCACAAAGTGGGGGTGTTACTTTTTATTACCAAACCGAGCTCAGCCGACCTGTTTCAAGGAGGGTCAAAAGAAACTGAGCTGTTTGTGTTTCACTATTTTACAAGTAATGTTCCCTCTTTCATTACAAATTTTGCTATCCCCTACAAATGAGACTAACTTTCCTTTATATACTAGGAGAATTACAACACTATTCTCATGCTTCCAAGACGTCATCCACGTGGATCTCTGGCTGATTGACGGGCTCTCTGCCCCAAAGCTGCCTCGCCGAAATCAAGCCTGCCACCTGACGGCTTGTCACATCACCCAGTTTTATACACTAGCACATGCAACATAATGAAACCAGCCTGTAAAGAGCTTTCAAACTGTGGTGTATGCCAGACGGAAAAGTCCAAATTACCCCGATCATATATCGGACTTCAAAAGATCGGCCAAATGATCTGCCGAACTACCTAATTGCCTCCGTCCTGACCCAAAATACCCGAGCTCATTATCCCGATCCAAGGAGAAGGTAGAACTGAAACGAGCTACCGGGCTACTGTGGTCGGTCTAGGCTCTGATGTTGTCGGTCTCTGAAATTCGCATCATGTTGTGTCCTCTGGTCGGCCAGATCCGGGAAACTGGGTCCGGACTCTCTCCCTGGCTGAGGAATAACCCAAGCCCTCAGAGTATCTGACCCTTCAAAAAGGAAAAATTCATCTTTGCCCTTGTCGAACTATTCAAATATCTGTCACAAAAATCACCATCAACAAAACCATAAAAGTATAACTATAGTATTTGAATTGTATATTTATTTTGAGGTAGTCCCATGTGTATTGAACGAGCATGATTGGTTGCTCATGCTTTCTTCGGAAGTGGAAAGAAAATACGAGTTACTTTATTATTTAGTCTGATTTTTATGACTCGTAGCAGTAAAATCGAATTGGTTAGATCTAATAATATCATATCTAGTTATTGGTGTTATATTAATCACATGATTTTATTAGATCAAGATTAAAGATCTCGTACCGTTTAATATATGTAATTCAAAATAATTTTTCATCTCTAATAAAAGATCAAATTGGAATTCAAGACGATTTTTTCTTCTAAATCCTAAATTTTAATCTAAAAAGCCATGAATCTCAATCGGGATTCGAGCGCTCGAATCATTCGGTTCGAGATCACAAATCATAATCAGGATAAGACATATGATTCTGATATGAGTCGGGCCATCTCGATTTATATATACACATATTATTACCAAATAAACTAGAACTTACAATAAATATATTTTCAATTAAATACAAGGGAATCACAAATCACAAACTTTCATGACTAAAATATATGTATACAACATGATGAAGAAAAATTGTTTTGAAATAGAATAATAAAATTTACAGGATAAAATATAAAATATGGCACAATTCATCTCCGCTCTCATCATGATCTTGGTGGTACGATGCTTACATGTTTCATCATGTGAGCAATCTCGAGATCGAGGATAGATGGTACCATAACATTCAAGCATCCATGAATATTGTGGAGAACATCTTAATGCTTGAAAAAATATCAAGTTCAAAACATTTCACTTAAAATATTTTGTCAAAAATCATACAAACGTCCATTGTCTGAGTCGCACACAAAGACAGGACAATGTACGAAACATGACCATGTTGACAGAGGGTACCAGGTTGGCCATTTTTATATGGATTGGACCCTGTACAAGCACCACAGAGGTTTCAAAATCCAAAATCATCTTACTAGCACCGTGGCGGAAATGTATCATATAGCATCCAATCAAAATATCTCATGTCCCAAAGCAAAAGTATCGTCAGAACGTAAAAAAAAAAAATCAAATGAAACAAAAGTATCAATGAAACATAAACAAAAGTATCAAACAAAATATAAAACCGAAAATATTAATGAAAATAAAATATCCACTCACTATGAGTCGAGAAATTGGGAGTTACTGCAAATCGGGTGGTTGGTCCGACTGACGATCTACAATAAATTAGAACGATGAGTAATTATTTATAATCTCTATAAAATAAAGTAACCTATAATGAAGTTTAATCTAACAGAACATCTTTCTAACACATCTACTTCCTATACATGACCCAACAAAGTCTTCAATTTTGCTAATACATAGACTAAAAATCCTTCAGTCTAGCATCAACCACATATCAACATTGCATACACAATCCACCATCAATTAAACAATACTAGCTTCCTCAAATCCCCAATGTTGAAACCACATCTTTCACACACTCCCAAATTTGTGTTCAATCTGGCTACCACAACCACCCAAACCTTTAACCACCCATTATCTAGTTCCCAAACGTAATATCTATTAATAAATTACAAAAAAAAAAAAAAAAAAAAAAATTCATACGGACCGAAACTACCCTATTACAGCCCCCTCAATTATTTCCTTTACTCACCTACACTAATAGCCTAACATTATTGGGTGCCAAGCATGACATATAAACAATAATGCAATAAGTAAATTTTGTCAAAACAAGCTTTCTCACCTTTAAAAATAGAAAAATCAAAAACCCCCCAAAATGCTATAGTACTAGGCCAAGAGGAGAGGGAAAGGGAATTTGTTTTCTTTACTAACTTGCCCAAAAGAAACACCAAGACGTATAAGGGAGCTAGGGGAATGAAAAATGGTGAGTAAAGGACCTAAAAATTGAGCAATGGACTGAGTTTACTGCCCTAGAATGACGTGAGGGCGCTGTTGAAGAGAGCCAAAAATGGCATGGAAAAAAAAATGCTAAGAGGAAGGCAGGTCGTGGGTCTGTGAAAGAAAGAGAATGAAGCTTTATTTTAATTTAATTTAATTAAATTTTTTTTTTCAAAGAATGAAAGAAGAAAAAATCTAGATACTAAAGAATAAGATATGGTTATCTTAAGTTTAGTAAGTTCCTTAAATTCTACATCACTCAGATCTTTTCACAAATAACCATGACATGAAAGATCTTAGTTCCCAAAATGATTATAGACTTTAGCTAATAATGTTACTCGAATCTGGAAAATTTATCGTCCCCAACGGGTCAATTCGATAAACCCAAACAAAAATGGTTAAAATTTTTACGAGTTTTTATATTATCTCTCCCTGAAAAGTTTTCATCCTCGAATTCTAAATTCATGTAAACGGAAAAAAAAGTACGATTATTAATCAGTATCAAACAAATGTTGTTATTGTCGACGCATGATATCCTCAGGTTCCCATGTAGCTTCGCGGTCCTTATGTATTGTTAGACGATTTTTACAGATGGCATGTACTTGAGGGAAGCTTCCTCTCGTCTCTATCAACAATAGCCACGGCTGCTCCCTAAACAATAAGTCATGTCCCAAATCCAATACTTGCTGCTCCAAGACATGGGAATCATTAGGGATGTGCTTCCTAAGCATCGACAGATAGAACACCGGGTCTAATTTTTCTATATTGGGTGGAAACGAATCATAAGCCCTTTCTCTAACTCTTCTAAGGATCTGGAAAGGCCAATGTAGAATTGACTCAATTTACGCTTCTTATCGAATCTCATAACTCCTTTGAACGATGATACCTTTAGAAAGACATAATCTCCAACCTAAAACTCTCAAGATCCCTCCATCTATGATCAGCATATGAATTATGTTTATTCTGCGCCGTCTTCAATCTTCCAGATTAGCTTAACTTTTTCCACCGAATTCTGAACCAAGTCCGGACCTAACGGTTTGGATGTTCCAACCTCAAACCATCCCACCAGAGATATACATTTCCGCCCGTATACGTCCTCAAAAGATGTCATCTGAATACTAGAATGATAACTGTTGTTGTACATTAATTTGATCGTTAGTAAGCGATGGTCCCAACTTCCTTCAAAATCTAGTGTGTAAGTCCCCAACATATCTTCTAAAATATGGATTGTATGCTCGGACTGTCCGTCTATCTGCGGGTGAAATGTCAAGTTGAACTATAACTGCGTACCCAAGGCTTCTTGAAATGACTTCCAAAATTTGGAGGCAAACTGTCCACCAGAATCGGATATGATGGAAATGGGAACTCCATGTAATGCCACAATATTATTTAAATAGATTTTGGCATACTGCGAGGCTGAATAAGTAGGCTTCATCGGCAAAAAGTGCACTGACTTAGTCAATCTCTCAACTATAACCCAAATCAAATCGAAGCCTTTTTTAGTCAGAGAAAGGCATACCACAAAGTCCAAGGTAATTTCATCATATTTCCACTCCGGAACTTCCAAGTTCTGCAACGTACCTAGGGGTGAGCAACGGTTCCGGGTCTACCCGGAACCGGTTAGAACCGGACCGGTTTTTCGGGTTTGGAATCGAAACCGGTTGTAATTGGGTAGGTTCCGGTTCCAAAAATGAAGGAACCGATTTTATCCGGGTAGGTTCCGGTTCCAAAATGACCGGAACCGGAACCGGACCATGGAACCGGAACCGATTTTAGGTGTAATGAGAATCTGGTTGATTTGAATTGCCTGTGTTTTTGTTCATGGCAAAATATAAGGTGCTGATGCTTGATAGTGAAAATCCCACACCAGTTATTGTGTTAATAATTGTACAATGTCTAAGGCAAGTTATGGCATCACGTTGGTGCATGTGGAAAGATTGGGTCGTGCATTATTGGTGCAGATAACGACTGTTGATGAAGCCAAACGATTCTACCCTCTGTTTGGACTAGGGACCAATATTGCCCTAATTTTCTCTGGCCGAACAGTGAAGTATTTCTCTAATTTGAGGAAAAATTTTGGGTCCTGGAGTTGATGGTTGGGCCGTCTCCTTGAAATGAATGATGAGCATTGTGGTTCTGTTTGGGCTTGTAATTTGTGGACTTTACTGGTGGGTGAACAATTTTGTTGAACTTCCTACCCGTAGTAGTAGGGAAGAAGAAGGTAATGTTTTGCTTGGATATAAATAATCTTATTATTGTTAACATCATTTTTCAATTGCATTATAGCAACAAAATACAATATAAACTGCACAATAGAATACAATCAATTAATTATAAAGTTTTAATTTTTTTTTTAAGAAAAAGTCTTACTAAATATGAACCTATAAGCAGTTTTCATTAAAATATTTTAAAATAGGGTAATTCGGAACCGGAACCGGAACTGGACCGGAACCAGATTGGAACCGAATAATAGGGTACCCTATTTAATTGGGTAGGTTCCGGTTCCACTTAGTGCGGAACCGAATTTTTCCGGGTAGGTTCCGGTTCCATGCGAAACCGGAACCGAAACCGGTTTTGCTCACCCTTAAACGTACCTGCTGCCTTCTGGTGCTCAGTTTTCACTTGTTGATAGGTTAGACACTTAGATACTTATTTATCCACATCTCTTTTCATGCCTTCCTGATTACGCCCTAAAAGTACTTGCGGTTATTGTAGTATAGTTGGGGTGTCAATTCCTCAGAGAGATGGTTACATGAACTAATTTACTTCAACAAAAACGTTAACAATAACTTTAAAAAAAAGAATGAATTAATAATATAAGATAAAAATTATGGAAAAATAAATAAAAGATTTTAGCAGAGAGATATGGCAAAGCATCGGGAGTCCCTCTTGTATCAAGTTCCTGTATTCAGTTATTGATTCTTTTTATTACGCAATTGAAGGTTTCACATCCCAAACCAACAATCGGAAGATATTCAATTCTACACCTACTAAATTCTAAGGTAATCAATGATTATTTTATCTATATTAACAGCACATAAAAGTTATCATTACGAGCTATCTAACGTCGACAATATACCCTCAGACAATACTGCAGCAGAAGACTAACACATAAAACAACTTTTACCAGTCACAACTAAGTTCGAAAATAACACATAGAAGAAGCATGATTGGACCTATATGGGAGTTGACAAAATATAGTTTCTGGGCTCAGAAATCGTAAAATAATAAAGAACAACAAACATCACTTATATTAAACGATTTAAGTTAATCCAAGAATCAACAACATAAATAATAGAAATAAAAAACAAGAGTTCATCCATAGCTTTTCCTAGGAGATTAGTTCTCCATAAAAGAAATAAACATAGCCTTGGATTGGAGAGACATATTGTTCTTCCCTGCTCGTAGCTACGCTCAGCGTTCTGTTTCAAGAATTCTTCCGGCCTCAGCGTTCTCTCCTTCACGCTTTCGGCTCAGCGTTCTCTCCTTCACTTATATTAAATGATTTAAGTTAATCCAAGAATCAACAACATAAATAATAAAATAAAAAACAAGAGTTCATCCATAACTTTGCCTAGGAGATTAGTTCTCCATAAAAGAAATAAACATAGCCTGAGATTGGAGAGACATATTGTTCTTCCCTGCTCGTAGCTACGCTCAGCGTTCTGTTTCAAGAATTCTTCTCGCCTCAGCGTTCTCTCCTTCACGCTTTCGGCTCAGCGTTCTCTCCTTCACTTATATTAAACGATTTAAGTTAATTCAAGAATCAACAACATAAATAATAGAAATAAAAAACAAGAGTTCATCCATAGCTTTGCCTAGGAGATTAGTTCTCCATAAAAGAAATAAACATAGCCTGGGATTGGAGAGACATATTGTTCTTCCCTGCTCGTAGCTACGCTCATCGTTCTGTTTCAAGAATTCTTCTCGGCCTCAGCGTTCTCTCCTTCACGCTTTCGGCTGCGCCCACTCTCCCCTTAATTCTTCTTTTTCACGCATGAGCCTCTGCTTCCCACCTTTGCATGCTCTTTATAAAAAGATAATTGAAACCTAATTCAATTTGTACTTGGGCCCACATTTTCAACTTTCTTTTATTTTTTGACGACCCACCTTATCTTTTTGTTTTTGTAAAACATGTAAGATAATGGAAGCTTAGAACGTTGTCAACCTTCTTTTAGCAAACAATACGTCACATTTTCAATTCTTTTCTTTTGGTGAAAGCAAACTCCTTGTCCACACTTTCTTCTTTCACGTGAAGCTCTCTCTCGTTGGTCAACAATTGCGGCTGAAGCTATCTCTCTCTCTCTCACTCGGCCACATGCATGCTTCCTTCTTATTTGTTCAATTTTCCTTTCTATACACTTTCTTAAATTGTAAACTTGCGGCCCACTTATTTTCTTCAATACTTATTTTCTTTCGTCCGGCTTCCTGAATTATTTTTCCTTTCCATTTCTATCATCATAAAGAGGGAAATTACTAAATTTATTTAAATAATAACTATTTTCTAAATTAATATAATGATAAAAATTATAAAATATAAAATATAGAATTAAATATTTAACAATAAACCCAAATAAGTGTTGTTAAAAGTACATTTTCATGCACTTATCACAACCCCAACCAGCTTATTGCTAGTCCCTAGCAATTCAAGCGTAAAAATAAAATAAATAAATAAAAACTATCTAAGCCACTTTCGTAGGGATCACGATTGCATTTAGCATATGCAATAAACCTTTAAACCCCTAGGTGTCCATAGTGGACGAGTTATAGTCTCCTGAGGGCTTACAACGACGACACCCCCAAACGTCATTTAAAACATATACAAACATGCAAATTGAAAATAACAAAATACAATAGTCCAAATAGTTACACATATTACTGTCCTCAAAGAAAGCCTAGTAATGAAACCAGAGAACCTTCCAAGTACTCAATGCAACTCAAATCCAAGTCCTTGAATAAATCATCTATGCCAGACTCACAATGTGTGTATAAATATTCATTCACAGCTTGATTCCTAGGTAAGCCAACTCAATGATTTCATTTAAAAATTAGGATCGATGGGTCAAACCAACCTAAATATCTAAATTAAGCTCTATAGTTGCTTTTCTGTGCTTAATATGGTATGATTTTCTGTTTCTTTTCTTTTATTGTCTTTTTTTAACTTTTCTTTTCTTATTTTTTCTTTTTTTTCAACACACCTACCTTTTAAGGTAGCATTTCTCCTCATGGTGGTCCTTATACTCGCCCATGAGTAGCTTCACGCTTATCGGTTATAGGTGGTTTAATTTCTCTCTTTAGAGACAATTTCTTTTCATTTTTTTAACCATACCACACATCATAACACTAGCAAATCAGGATAGACATCTAAGCAAACGGTCATTCATCGACATGTAATTTCTTCAACCAGTCACCTTGCTAACTACTCAGGTTTTCACTGCTAAAAAATTATAATTAAGTGCTTACTTAACATAGATCAACTACTCAAAGCATCAAATAAAACTACATTAAAGAACTTATCGTTTCTAAAATTTCACCCTAAAACAAACAATATCATCATTGGACTTATGTTTTACTATTATGGACTAAAAACAAACAAATTAAATTTATTTTTATTATTTTTTTATAACATGTATTTATAACAGGTATTATAATGTGCATGCATACACCCCCACACTTAAAGCTTGCATTATCCTCAATGTAAGATACATATAAAAAAAACATGATTAAGGAACAATACTACCAGACGCGGAGTTGATCAGGTTCCTGCCAGTGAGACTTTAGATGTGTGGTTGTGTAGGTTGCGTTGACACCTACATGAACACTCATGCAAAATAAAAGAAATAAACATGCAATTAGCACAAAATGTAATTAAATAAATAAATAAATAAAATACATATGCAAAGGTTGCCTCCCCGCTGGCGCTAAGTTTAACGTCTTCAGCCAGAAGTAACCACTCAGGTTGTCATGGTAGTTTCCATCTAGCAAACTGATGAAGGCATGAGAGAGAATGCTTGTCTAGCTATGGTAGTTTATCCATTATCCTCCAAGATCTGGAGATTGTTGAAATTTTTGGCTGCTGATAAGGAAAAGTTTGCTCAATCTCATTTTTAATCTCCCAGGGATCATCTTTAATTTAGCACCAACTCTCTTTTTCCTCCTTTTCCAGTTCCTTGGAATCAATTTCACTTTGGGAGGGTTTGACTCATGGTGCAAATAAGCTATTTCCGGCAAGACTGTTTCTAGCATGTATGAGTAATGACACTCAACATCACCATGTGGTTGCTTCTCGACATGAAAAATGTTAAGTGCTTGAGGAAATGGTACTCTAATTGGGTAATGTGGCACTTGTTCTTCATGATATGTGTTAGCACTATCATCCTCAGGGTCACCTATATTGTCATAAGTATTTTGTAAGCCTACCTTCTCACCACTCCTAGTTATTATGGCATTAAAACTTTTTATATTGGCTACCTCATAATCAGCCTATGCCATGTGTTGTCCTTGTGGATTTGGTTGAGTGTGAGATGAGAATTTTCCTAGTTCTTACACACTCAGGACATTAGTCAATTTATAGATTTGACTCGTAATCTCCTTATGGTCTTCAGCTACTTGAGCTATCAATGACTCAATCCTTTGATTAGTTTTATTTTGGGGTTCAATAAATGCTTGCATCGTATCTTCTAAAGAATTCCTAGGAATGGCAGGTGTGTGATACTGGGGAGCACTATAACCTATAGGTTGGGATGTTTGACTCGGCTGATGAGAATCATGTTTCCAACTAAGATTGGGATGGTTCCTCAAACTAGGGTTATAAGTGTCCGAGTAAGGTGTGTAAGGCTTTTGGTACGTCCCTAAAGTGTTACAGTGTTCCTCATATGTACCCCTCGTCTCACCATTTACAGGACACACATGGGGGTCTAGGTGGGCAACTGAATGTATAGTCTTGCTATCTCTCTGGCTTTTAAGGCTCTTATGTGTCTATTAATAGCTCGACTTGTGCTCTAAGACTATCTTCCTCCCTAAACTGGTGTATGCTTCTACTAGAAGAAATGGTGTGTGTCCTATCTGTGCTATCTATGGCATTAGGTCCAGTCCAAGTATGCGATTTCTCAGCTAGGTTATCTAAGTACTCAAATTCCTCATCAGGGTCCTTTCGGATGAACTCACTATTACACATTGTTTCTATAAATTGGCGCTCTCTAGGTGTTAGTCCGTCATAGAAATAGCTCACTAAGTGCCAACTCTCATATCCATGGTGAGGACAACTCGCTAACATCTCTTTATACCTCTCCCATGTCTGATAAAGAGTTTCACTATCTCTCTGGAAGAAGGTGGAGATCTGTCTTTTCAAGGCATTCGTCTTATGGTGTGGGAAATATTTATTAAAGAACGCCTGAGTCATCTCACCCCGTGTTCCTATTGACCTAGGTCTCAAAGAATACAACCAGCTATTAGCTATATCCTTAAGGGCAAAAGGGAAGAACATAAGTCTAATTATGTCGGTAGTCCCAAACCGGTCATGGAAAGTAGCTACAACTTCTTCAAACTCCCTTATGTGCACATAAGGATTTTCGCTCTTTAAACCATGAAAAGTTGGAAGATACTGTATCATTCCATGCCTAAAGTCTATATATGGTGCATTAGGGGGAAACATTATGCACGATGGTGTTGTGTGTGCGAGTGAGGTGCAGGTACTCTTCAAGAGTCTTCCTATGTGGTCTCTCATGTTCACTCATATTATGTGCGCTAGACGGGGATGGTGTGGAAAAATGATTTTCAAATATGTTGTCAAAGTCTGAATCTGAACTTTCCTCTTCAGTCTTAACAAACCCATCTCTACGTCTAGGCATGCTATTAAACTCAAGTAATACGAGAAAAAAAAAATAAGCAATAAAAATCTAAACTAAAAACTAAAGTTGAAATAAAATGAATAAACACAAAAATAAAAGACTAGAAACAAAAATAAAAAGAATTAATTAAAAATAAAAACCTAAACAAAACTAAAAAAAATTAAAATAAAAGAGATAAAGAAAATAAGTAAAGAAAATAAAATAATAAAATAATATAATAAAGTAAAATAAAAAAAAGTAAGACAAGAACGAAGTTACCGTTCGTGTTTACCAAGCAAACCTGCTCCTTTTGGTTGTAAACCGTCTCCCCGGAAACGACGTCAAATTTTGATTACGCCCAAAAAGTACTTACGGTTACTTGCGGTTATTGCAGTATAGTTGGAGTGCCGATTCCTTAGAGAGATGGTTACATAAACTAATTTACTCAAACAAAAACGTTAAGAGTAACTTAAAGAAAAAGAATGAATTAATATTATAAGATAAAAACTATGGAAAAATAAATAAAAGATATCAGAAGAGAGATATGGCAAAGCATTAGGAATCCCACTTGTATCAAGTTCCTATATTCAGTTATTGATTCTTTTTATTACGCAATTGAATGTTTCATATCCCAAACAAACAATTGGAAGATATTCCATTTTACACCTATTAAATTTTACGGTAATCAATGATTATTTTCTCTATGTTAACAGCATACAAAAGTTATCATTACGAGCTATCTAACATCAGCAATATACCCTCAGGGAATACTGCAGCAGAAGACCAACACATAAAATAACTTTTACCAGTCACAACTAAGTTCGCAAATCACACATAGAAGAAGCATGACTGGAACTATATGGGAGTTGACAAACATAGTCTCTGGGCTTAGAAATCATAAAATAATAAAAAATATAAACATCAATTATATTAAACGGTTTAAGTTAATCCAAGAATCAACAACATAAAAAATAGAAATAAAAAACAAGAGTTTATCCATAATTTGCCTAGGAGATTAGTTCTCCATAAAAGAAATAAACATAGTCTGGGATTGGAGATGTTAGTGTCCAAGACATGCCCATGGTCTCTAAGTCATGATATTGTGTGTGAATGATCAAGTGAGTTTGCGGAAAAAATTTACATTGAACGGATGTGCGATTTCAAAAATCTTTGTATGTTGATGAAGCTCCAAGCTTTGTTGAATGTTTCCAACCCAAGGGTGAGTTTCCCTATCACCTCACAAGACTCTTTAAGTGTTAGCTTTGAAGATTTTGAAGCAAAATCAATGGAGAGGAGAAGAGCATGCTCATGGCAAAGAAGAAAGAGATAGAGAGGTTTTGATAATTTTAGTTTCCAAAACTAATACACAAGTTGACTTTCAAAAATAAAATGTGTATATGCTTTTCCAAAAAACAAACAAAATGTGTTGGAAGAAATAAAACATTAAATTCTCCCATCTACTTCTATCAACTAGTTGACAATTGATGTAAGTTAGTGGGTCCCTCCACTTAAATTCAAAATTCAAGTTAGCTTGCTCAACACACTTTGGGCTCGGATTCGTTTAATTCGATTAAACGAATTTTCCGTCGCGACGTAATTAAATCCAATAATTAATTAATAATATTGCCTAGCAAAATTATTACGTAAGTCGCTTACGAATTAATGCCAAATTAATTCGTTCGCCCGAATTAATGCCAAATTAATTCGTTCGCCCGAATTAAAATCCAATTTTAATTCCGCATTGAAATCTGATTTTAATTAATATATCCAATATATTATTTAATCGATTAATTCAAAATTAATCGCGTTCTCTCTTCTATTCGTATTTTTATCCCAGATAAATTATTGCCGCAATTAATCCTGGATTAATTTTCTTTCTCACAATTAATCCTAGATTAATTATGTTCGAGTCAAATGTCATCGGTGAATCTTTGGGAAGCGACCCAAGAGATCCCTGGATATGTTGGCAGTAAATACGGTCGTCGGACTATCCGAACACGTGCGTACCCCGTACCACGTTCTTACCGATTTACAAGATATGGTTGGCTTCTAGCAAAGCACACCGTGCCTACCCAATTCTCCAAAAATACTCAACAAGGAATATAAATCTATATCAGGCATAGTATACTATGTATTACGTATTACGATCCAGTATCGGATGTCACATGCTAGCCTAGGGCTGGAATTGTGTATGCCCCGTACGAAGCATATATCGGATCACTAGCAACTAGTCTCTATAATCGGATAATCATGACCTAGTTATACTATCCCGATAGCTGCAACATTTAAGAGTACTAGTTATGTATCCCTGCGTGATCATCGTCTCCATATGACTGAAGTGATACTTCCATCTTGACATCACACCCAATACACTACGATTCTTAGTAAACCGAGAAGAGGCGTACACAAAACCTGTTAAAGCTCCAGACGATCAAAACCAAAGCGCACTGATTGTCGGCAAGTATTAGCGATGCAAGTCTCAAGTTAAGACATATACATCTACCCTGATTCGGATTCCCATAGACACATAGTCATACTACCAATGGATTCTGAGGGGTCTATCCAGAGCGAAGCTGTTCCCGGTCCAAGGGCTAACAGACCTCCTATCACACTCGTATAAGTATTAAATACTTAAATATATGAGAACTATACCGTTAAGCTTCCATAACGTGCACAAGTGTAATACTAGTCTATTCTGCATTATCGATGTCCAGCCCCGATAATACTATGACTATGGATTTTAATGATTAAACCGTTCATGGATTAATATTGTCTCATATCTTATTAATCTGGAATTAATCATAAGACTTTTATCATTTATAATATCCAAGTAATCTAATTACAAAATGATAAAATATCAATTTCCTTTGTCACATAGTTAATTTGTACAAAAACCACAATGTCTTTTACAAATAGTGATGCTATGGGTCATAATTATCCAACAATCTCCCACTTGGCTCAAACTTTAGCTGAAAAATAGCTTTTGTCAGAGGATCTGCAATGTTGTCATCTGAAGCGACCTTTTCGATCTTCACATTGCCACGATGTATGATCTCACAAATCAGATGAAACTGTCGAAGTACATGCTTAGATCGTTGATAAAACCGCGGTTCCTTAGCCTGCGTTATAGCCCCGTTATTGTCACAATACAAAGGAACGGGCTTAGCTGGTAACAGAACTACTCCTAATCAAATTAGGAATTTACCAATCCAAACTGTTTCTTTTTCTGCCTCAGTTGCAGCGATATATTCCGCTTCTGTTGTTGAATAAGCAACAGTCTCTTGCTTGGAAGATTTCCAGCTCACTGCTCTGTTGTTCAAACAAAATATATACCCAGATTGCGACTTAGAGTCGTCTTTATCGGTTTAGAAACTTACATTGTTGAAACCAATCACCTCAAGTTCTCCATCTCCATAGACTAAGAAAGCATCCTTAGTTCGTCTAAGATACTTAAGGATGTTCTTAACATGAATCCAGTGACCATCACCTGGATCGGCATGATAGCGACTACACATGCTCAAAATATACGAGACATAAGGTCGTGTACATATCATGGCATACATGATCGATCCGACTGCAGAAGCAAACGAGATCCGACTAATGTTATCTCTCTTATCTTTAGTTTTAGGACACATGACCTTAGATAGAGAGACGTCATGTGACATTGGAAGCAGCCCCCTCTTGGACGGATCCATGTTGAATCTCTTCAAAACTTTGTCAATATACGAGCTCTGGAGAGTCCAAGAAGCTTTCTAGATCTACCCCGATAGATCTTTATTCCCAGAATAAAGGCTGCTTCTCCCAGATCCTTCATGGAGAATTTTAAAAGAAAGCCAAGCTTTCACTAATTGTAGCATGAATTTCATTGCCAATAAGTAATACATCATCAACGTAAAGGATAATGAATGTCAGTGCACTCCCACTAACCTTCTTATATACACAAGAATCATCTTCTTTTTAAATGAAATCATATTCTTTTATGATCTCATCAAATGTTGGTTCCAAGAACGCGATACTTGGTTCAATCCATAAATGGATCGATTTAACTTGCAAACCTTGTTTGTATGTTTTTGCATGACAAAACCGTCAGGCTGTTGCATATAAACATCCTCCAAAAGGTTTCCGTTAAGGAAAGCAGTTTTGACGTCCATCTGCCATATTTCATAATCGAAATATGCAGCAATAGCAAGCATTATCCGAATGGATTTAATCATGGCAACATGTGAAAAAGTTTCATCGTAATCGACACCATGTCGTTGACGGTACCCTTTCGCTACAAGCCTAGCTTTGTATGTTTATATGTTGCCATCCATGTCAGTCTTCTTCTTGAAGACCCATTTACAACCAATCTGTTTAACGCCTTCTGGTGAATAAACCAGTGCCCAAACTTGGATGGTATACATGGAATCCATTTCGGACTTCATGGCCTCTTGCCATAAAGTAGAGTCGATACCTTGTATCGCTTCCTCATACGTAGCCGGCTCATTATCCTCAATAAGATTAATATCTACATGAGGTGAGATCAGAAACCCATACCTCTCAGGTTGTTTTCTGACTCTCTCCGACCTATGCGGTTCTTGTGTATTAGAAGATTGTTGTACAGTCTCATCCCTGATGAACTGTTCGTGTTCCATGAGGGAGTCGGTGCCAAGAATAGTATCACTCCGATTTTTATCGAGTTCTACTTTCCTCCCACTTACCTCTGCACTTAGGAATTCCTTTTCGAGGAAAACTGCATGGAGAGCAACAAATACATTGTTCTCTTGTGGGTTGTAGAAGTAATATCATTTGGTTTCCCTAGGATAACCTACAAATAGACACTTATCCGAATTGGGTTCTAGTTTGGTACCTGTAGACACTTGCATTTTTGCATGAAAGCCCAATGATGAGCCTCGTATGGAGGCACTACCCGATAGTTACGGAAGTCGCGGGAAACGGACGTCGGAAGGAAAAAATTATAATTAATACATCAATAAATTTAACTCGCTAATTGGCCTCGGATTCTTCCGATTAATCCCTGTTTTAAAATATTAGCTCGGCCCAAAACCCCCGCACCTATCCAAAGCCCATTTCGCCAAGCCCAATCCAAAAATAATTAAAACATTTAAAACACATGTCACAAATTAAATTAAATCCAATCAAATCCAATTAAATTAAATTAAATCCAATTAAATAAATCAAATCCAATTAAAATCAAAATAATCCCCTTCCTAATTAAACCAAATCCCTTCCTAATTTAAATAAATCACTCACCAAATTAAATAAATTCTCCACCAAAAATATAAATATCATTTCCTTAATTAAACACACACATAATTACTTGATTTGTTTCCCTTTTTGAGCCATGCACACACAAGGAAACCCTATATGCACTATAATAAAAACATGACATATCCCAAACCTCTCTCCATTAGCCCTAACTCTCACGACACACAAAAAATAATAAAAACCCTAAGGAATCAGCTTATCTTGACTCTATCTTCTCTCACGCACATCCTCTCTCTCACGGCATTCACAAAGAGATCAAAAACCCTAGACGCGGCCTCATTTTCCTTCGACACACTCTCTCATCCATGGTATAAGAAACCCTAAACCATTTACATAACTCACAACCTTCTCTTCCTTTTCCCTTGGACTCTCGGCACATAACCAAAATGCAAATAGCCGCTCATAAAACTGACTAAGCCACCATACACCGACTCCATCGATTGCTCACGAACAAACAAATAAGCCTCCCTCCACCGATTCAAGCATCCACGAATACCCTATACCCTCTCACCTCTCTCGGCAACTTTAAGAAACACTCACTCACACGGTAGTTTGAATCAACAAAATTATTGAAACACCTTACTCTTTTCACACCAAACCTTGGACACACACGAACCTAAGCCCTTCACCGAACCAAATAAGAAGCCAACACACTACCTCCCCCCACGTAGCAATCACAAAGCAACCCCTCATAATACAATAAAAAAAACTGCCCCCACAAATACCAAACGCATGAACAAGAGCCCCTCACCAAAATAATCCTTATAACCGAACAATAACCAAGCTGAAAATAGTCCAAAACAGCCCCCTGCAGTCCCCAAACCAGTCCCAAAAATACCCTAAAATCGTGACCCAATACACCCCAAAATAGTCCCAAAAATCGACCCTAGAACAGCAGCAAAATAGTACGAAAAAGCGAAGAGAAAGAAAAAGCAGAAATGGCAGTCCAAAACAGCGGCAAACCAGAAAAATAACGGAGCATTAACCCTTCCGGTGATGACGTAACGCACTCCCGGGAAGCGATTTAAAAGGTAAGACTTGAGGGCACCCCTTTGTTATATTTTTTATTTTGTTATCCCGGACACGGCATGCTTGGTTGGATGTGGAATACGTCCAACCGGGCATGCGAAGTCCTATATTAAAAATGGCCAAACTATTGGTCACATCTCTTTAATATTCCGCATTTATCTTTATTTCTATTTCGCACTTAGCTTACCATTTATCGCTTCCGTTATTTATTGTTTATTCACCACATGCATTATCATATTTCATCTATACATTGGGTTAATGATTGCATTATGTTAAATAGTCGGTGCTATCTCTCACGGTAAACCCAGACGTAAATTCCTTAGCCGAATCCGAATGGACAGTAGTGCGGTCTGTACTTGGGATACAACTCCACGTACCACTTGAGAAACTTTCAAGCACGTGTTTCATTTTGGTATTTAATTTCATGTTTGTCGTCCTGCTATTTATCTTTTTATGCATTTTGTTTATTCATGTATTGTTACTTGATGCACATGGGCTAATTACGTTGGTTTAAAGGTCCTCCATTTGAGGGAAATGCCAAAAGGCTACCTTTACCAGAATATTTTGCAGCACCTTTTATTATGTCATTTATCCTTTGCATATCATTGCTTTATTTACGCATGCATTGCATTCTAGTGCGCATGGGCTAACTAGGGTGGATTAAAGGTCCTCTATTCGAGGGAAATGCCTAAAGGCTACCTTTACCACGATGTTTTGCCGCGCCGGACGAGGTACACTCGATGAATGTGAAATGTGTTCAATCGGGCATACAAGGTCCCATATTATTTATTGTTTATTCATGCATTGATAATTTAATGGGCATGGGCTAACTAGGGTGGATTAAAGGTCCTATATTCGAAGGAAGGAAATGCCTAAAGGCTACCTTTACCACGATGTTTTTCCGCGCCAGACACGAGGTACACTCGATTGAATGTGAAATGTGTTCAATCGGGCATACAAGGTCCCATATTATTTATTTGTTTAGGGTGGATTAAAGGTCCTCTATTCGAGGGAAATGCCTAAAGGCTACCTTTACCATGATGTTTTGCCGCGCCGGACGAAGTGCACTTGATTGAATGTGAAATGTGTTCAATCAGGCATACGAGGTCCTATATTATGTATTTGTTCATTCACGTATAGGTTTGCATCGTTTCAGATACCATTTTGGTAATCTCGTTCGAACGCGTTTCCTAACGCTACATGAACGTATGCATTCTACCTCAGTCCATTCGAACGCGGCACAAAGATGTGGGCGACGCTGTCTGGGCTCGCGGCTCGTTGGGAGTATGAGTAGACCGCGGGGGACTAAACGTTGGGAGTACGGAATGGATCGCGTAGAGAATAAAGGAGTCGCCACCCAATGTGAACTGGGAAATAATTTAAGGCCGCACTCACCCCTTACAAGGGAAGACCTCAAATCATTGGGTTCAGAATGGTCCCTTACTTATGCCAATTGTAATGAATGGGTTTATGCAATAATATAACCAAGTCTTATGCATCACATGCAAGATAATTCAAGTAAACACACGAATTTGCATACCCATAAGCATTCATAGAAACAATGAAAGCATATTATATTAAGGAGTACGAGATGCATAAATGAAAATAATAAATAATCAAAGGCGGAACAGCGTCAATGAATAAATGGCAAATAAAGAAGGTCAATCAGGCTTATGCGAGTATTTCCCGAGTGGTACATGGAGTTGTATCCCAAGTACAGACTGCACTACCGTCCTTGGATTCGGCTACAGAATTTACGTCTGGGTTTCCATCCGATATACACAAGAGATAACGCGTAGTCATTAACACAATGTATATAAAACAGACGTGAAATATAATAATGCATATGATGAAATGACAATAAAAGCGAATAACTAAATAAAAGGATAAATAACCCGAAATAAATGCGGAATAATAAATATGTGACCAAAGGATTTGGCCATTTTCAATGTAGGACTTCGCATGCCCGGTTGGACGTATTTCACGTCCAACCAAGCATACCGCGTCCAGAATGACAAAATAAATAAGGTAAGGGTGCCCTCAGGTCTTACCTTTTACGTCGCTTCTTGGGAGTGCATTGGGACGTCGCCGGAAGGGTTAACATTTCCGTTATTTTTTTCTGGTTCGCTGGTTCACTATTTCCATCGCTGTTTTCTCTGTTTTCACCCGCTGTTTCACTGTTTTATTCACTATGTTTTGGGTGGTTTGAGGGCTGATTTTCAGTGGGTGTTTTAGGTGGTTCAGGGACTGTTTTAGGGGGTGTTTATGGACTGTTTTCTGGACTGTTTTGGTTACTATTTTCTCTGGTTTTATGGGTGCTGTTTGGGTTATTTGTTCACTATTTTAGGGGACTGTTTTGGGGTTATTGTTGAAAGAGAGAATGGTTGTGTGTGTGAGTCTAGGGTGTGAATGACGTGTGTGTGTGCAGTGTTGTCAGTGAGTGTCATGTGTGAGTGAAGTGTCGTGAGTGAGTGAAGTCTGTCGTGAGTGTGTGATATGTTCTAACCTTAGGTGCTTGTGTTCGATTGCTGTTGCTTGTGGCTGTTTGTGAAGATGTTTTGTGTCGGTGGTGGTGGCTTAGTTTCCCTTTGGTACTGCGCTTATTCTCCTATCGGTGGCTTGTGTTTGTGCCGTGAGTTCTCTCTAGGGTTTGTCTGTGTTTATGGCGTGTCCTTCTTGGTGCTGCTCCTGATTTTTTTTGCTCGGTGGGGAGTTATTATTTGTCTATGTTTGACGTTTTTAGAGAGAAAGAAAGGTGGGTTAGCTGGTTGCTGTTTATCGTGTGAGAGAGAGAGTGATGTGTGAAGGGAGAGAGAAGAGAGACATGAATTTAGGGTTTTTGTTTTTCTTCATTTGTGATTATGCCGAGTGAATGTCAGAGAGAGAGGTTAGGGTTTCTCTTAGTGGTCTTTATATAGTGGCGTATTAGGGTTAGATTTATGTATGTGGGCTTTGGATGGTTGCGGGGGTTTTAGGCCAAGATTAATGTTTTAAAACATATATCGACTAAGCGAACCCACGGCTAACTAGCGAGTTTAAATATTATAAGGTATTAATTTTTTGATTTTCCCTTCCGGCATCCGTTTCCTGCGACTTCCGTGACTTATCAGGTAGTGCCTTCGTACGAAGCTCATCATTGGGCCTTATGCAAAAATTCAGTGCCTACACTTATTTTTCAAACTTTGTTCCAATCCAACCCCGACCTTCACCAATCTATCTAAGATAGAGAGCACCACAGACTCCAGCTCTTCTCTAGTATCTCCATGTTTAGTATTCTCCTCAGGTCAGGGATCAGTTGTCTCTACCTTTGTTGACTCCTCCTTCTTCTCTTTCCTTTTTTGCCCCACAATATCGATGATGCACAAGGTATCCTCACCATTTTCTGGCTTCCACAAACCCCGAATCATCTGGAATTTCAGTTTTAAGTAGGATATCAAGACTTCATCATAAAGAGCCATCCCAAAATCTTCTAGTAACTGCTCACGCAATCTACCATCGTACAATCCATCATTATGATATGTGTATGAGGGTTTGTCCTAATGGTCATTGTGAGCTGTACCTGACCAAGTGGGATAAATGTCGACCCTCCAATCTCATACAACATGGTATCGTCATTTATCAATATGGTGGAACTCTACATTGAGTCTGTTTAGGGCCAGCTTCGATATAATATCCACTAGTATCATGTCTACGTCAGACCCGCCTGTATTGGTTGTAATTATAAGCGTGTCATCGTGAGGGTAACTTACTCTCTAAGCGTCCTTATTGGTGAACATTATTAGCAGTGTTCGAGATTTCTATATCCTCGGGGCTCTCTTTATACTCAGTACCTCGGGGCCGTTGATTCGATAATAATTTTTCCTGGCCCGATTTTAATCTCACACCAGTTTTTTTCCTCCCGCAATAGTAAATACAAGTAATTGCTCTCAATATTGCCTTACTCACATGGACTCGTCATCTATACAGTTTTTGAGGTAGCCATTTCAAACCAGGTCCTCAACCCGTTCTTACAGTTCCCTACACCCTTCAGTCTCATGGTCCCTATTGTTTTGGTGGAAGAAATAGGCCATGTTATCTCTTCTATCAATCGGGAACCTCTTGAGGTCGAGCTTTATCAACAACCCCTTATCCTAGATCTCTCGGGCCACGTGAGACAAAGGCCTCTTGAGAGCAATACACACCGAGCCTATTGTTACTTAGGCAACCATGACATGGGGCCTTCTTTCTGGCATCAGGTTCCTTTAAGAAATTTTCCAAAATTCATAGAGACTCAGATACGGCCCTCTCCAACCAGAACCATTGCAGCGATCATTTCTTCTCACTTCTTTCTTTTCCTAAGCACTGATTCCTATGGTATCTTCTCATATTCCTCTAATAGCATAAATCTTTAGGCATATTCCAAGACCGTGGTGTAATCAGACACCTCATAAATTCTAAGGTGGGACCACAATCTCCCGACCCTTAGTGCATTTTAAACTCTCCAAAGCTTCTGGGACTCATATGCACCTCCAATACCAAGTTGTGGTAAAAATGAGTGGTATTTCTATCACTATTTCCCACTCATTTAACCTAATATTTTGTATAGTTTCTTGAGTCTTGTGAATATTTTGATGTGTTTTGTGTTATTTTGTAGATAAATAAAGTTTCAGGACATTCTGGAGGTGATTTGGGGCAAATCAGTGAAAATTGGACGAAAAGGGCATTTTGGTAATTTCTCGCATCGCGACGCCTAGACCTTCAGCGTCGCGACGCCCAGAATGCGCCGAATCTGCTAACGTGCATCGGGTCAACGGGTCAAAATTTGAGAAGTTTGACTTTGCTAACGTGCACCGTGCCACGTGTCACCATCACAGCCGATCTGCTAACGTGCACTGTGACACGTGTCATCATCCTACGGTGCCGACAAATACTATTTCCACGTGTGCCACGTGTCATCCTACGTTTCGCCACATCATCCGGTCAACGAGTCAACTCTTCCACGAGTCATAACAAGTTATCATCCACGTCAGCTGGTCAACCGAGTCAACATGCCACGTCATCATCAGCCAATCACGCCGTGACACGTGTCGCAATCTTATGGTGCCGACAATTGATCTCAGCCGCCTTGCCACTTCATCGCCACGTCAGCATAATAATTGAGCTCTTAGCCGCCTCGCCACGTGTCGCCTTATCCTCTTATCCGAATCGCTACGTGTCAAGCTGTCATTGTGCCACGCCTCACTGGTTTTGCGTCGCGACGCTGAAGCCCTTGGCGTCGCGATGCCCGAAACCTATCCGCGCCTATAAATTGAGCTCGAGATTTCAGATTTCTTTGCACCATTCCCTCCCATTTCTTTGATGTAAATAGGGAGTTCTTCTCTCTCTAAGTTCGTTTAATTTTTAGTTTTTAGTTTTGTAATAATTTTAATTACGTTTTGTAATAATAGTAATTTACTTTCTTTACTTTTTACAGTTTTTACTATTCACATGAGGAGGTAACTTCCCCAGCTAGGGTGAAAGGTAATTCTTTACTATTGCTATTTAGATTAATCTCCCTTAAAAATAATATATTCACAATTTAAAATTGACTT
Organism: Zanthoxylum bungeanum; assembly: GCA_019454045.1. Classification (NCBI taxonomy): domain Eukaryota; kingdom Viridiplantae; phylum Streptophyta; class Magnoliopsida; order Sapindales; family Rutaceae; genus Zanthoxylum; species Zanthoxylum bungeanum. The sequence goes on along the minus strand of SKCR01029365.1, from coordinate 71,140 downwards.
AAGAAGGATACCGCTATATTGGTCGGTTGGTAATTTAATTTTAATCTGGTTTAAACCTGACTAATCAAGGATACCTCCAGATTGGTCGGTTAGTAATTTAATTTTGGTTCCGCCTTTATGGCTGGTTTATGGACAAATATTACCGCCTTAATGGCTGGTTGGACTTAATTTGACTTAATCAGGATACCGCCAGATTGGTCGGTTGGTAATATTATCACAAGTTTATATATTATTTTATAGGAGATATCTAAATTAGTAGTAGTAAAAGTAAGTCCTTTTACCTTAGTATTTTATTTTATTGTAATTTACTTCTCAGTATTTACTTTACCGCATTTTTACTTCATGTCTTTTATTTTCAAGTTTTTACCAGCCCTAGTTATGTGTTGTAACTAAATAAGTTATCTGGGGTTATGATGACTTTTAATATCATCGGTTTATAAGGGGTTAAATTAAAGTTTGAATAATATAAAGATTTTATTTATTGAGTCTTAATCTTAATGCTTTTTAATTAACTGGCCATTAATAAAATTGATTAGGTAAACTTAAAATGAACTAGACATAGGGATTTTAAGTTTAAGACCTTAGACTCAATAGCCCACGATCTTCCTTGAGGATAGATAACCCTTTAATAGATTTCCTTACAGGATAAGAATATACCTGTCGGGCGGGGGTAGCCTTAATTGGAACTTAATCTTAATGAATCTAGGTAATTTGGTTGACATAGACATATGGTTCAATTGGATTATACTAGGTATTTGTAATTGACCATCGGAAGAGGCTTTTACATAATTTAGTGTTCCAGGTTAATAAATCAATATATTACCCAACTTTAAGATAACCAAATCATCAGTGATGGTGGCTCTTATTTCTGCAACAGATACTTCGATACACTCCTATCCAAATACGGAGTTACTCACAAGGTTGCCACAGCTTACCATCCACAATCAAATGGACAGGTTGAGGTTTCAAACAGGGAGATCAAAAGAATCTTAGAGAGAACCGTTGGATCAACAAGGAGGGACTGGTCAACAAAACTAGATGATGTATTATGGGCCTACAGGACAGCTTACAAGACACCCATTGGTATGTCCCCATATCGATTGGTGTATGGGAAAGCGTGCCATCTACTAGTTGAGCTTGAGCACAAGGCGTACTGGGCACTGAAGAAATTGAATTTTGATTCACAAGCTGCAGGAGAGAAAATACTTCACCAACTTAACGAATTGGAGGAATTTCGCCTACAGGCTTATGAGAATGCCAAATTGTACAAAGAAAAGACAAAGAAATGGCATGACCGAAAAATAGTGCACAGACAGTTGGAACCAAAGCAGCATGTGTTACTTTACAATTCAAGGTTGAAACTTTTCCCTGGAAAATTGAAATCTAGGTGGTCAGGTCCTTTTGTGATCACTCAGGTTTTACCCTATGGAACTGTTGAGTTACTGGATCCTAACACCAACAACACATTCAAGGTTAATAGTCAGCGTGTCAAACACTACTGGGGAGAATCATTTGAGCGACAAAAAGAAAGTGTCACACTTTCAGATCCAGCATAACGTTCAGGCAGTCACGTCTAGCTGACGACTTAAAACTTAGCGCTCGCAGGGAGGCAACCCATGTAATTTGTGTATATATTGTGATTTGGTGTGATTTAATTTTGTGTGTTTAGTTTTTGCAGATTAAGTCATTTCAAGATGGAAGAAGCTCTCGCAAATCTTCACAAGCAATTTCCTTCTCTCCCTCAAAAATATCTGATGAAAGTCTACAAAGCTCACTTGGAACGGATGAGGTTACTAACAATTCACGGTGTTCCTAATGATATTCGTTGGGTAATTGAAGCACGGATCCGATTGGCAGGTGAATCTTCTGACACTTTTATTTCACATCTGCCTGGTTTTGGAAGAAGCACCTATGCAAAGAAACGTAGAGCTAAGCAAATGGGTGTTTGTTACAAATGTGCACGATGGAATTGCAATACTCGTTGTCGTTCTTTATGAATGGTGTCTGATAATCGCGAAGACAAAATTAAATTCATTAGGGGTGGCTTGAGTAAGGAGTCTTTAGATGATATATCTTCGACTCTTGAGACTCATCCCAGTGGATATGTTCACATAGCCTTTCGCAAATTACATACACAATTTCAAAAAGAAAGACAACTGTTAAGTCTCGGGAATCTGACTCAAAAAGACCCTGTTTGCCAATTTATAATAAAATTGGATGGGAAGCTTGTCCCTGACGCATAGACGTCGACCAAGCCGCTACTTTTCTTGTAAATATTATATCTCTTGTCTTTTCTTAATAATTGTAATTTGTTTTGTTGTTTTCTTTTATTTTCTCCGACAAGATCCAGACCTTTTTTACTATCACGATTTGTTTATCTAATAATTGTCATTTCGCAGGTGCTAGTGCTATTATTTTACTCACCCTTTTCAGGTATTATAAATTCAACTCATCATTGCACTTTTAAAGACATCCAAAGTAAAACATGGAAGCCACTTCAAGAAGACGAGTTGAAAACATCTGTGTGTTTTGCGGTACTAGTGTTGGTACTAAACCATAATACATAGAAGCAGCACAGGAATTGGGTCGAGTCTTAGTTGCAAGGAATATGCACTTAATATATGGCGGAGGAAATCTTGGACTTATGGGGATCGTTTCAAAGGCCGTTCAGGAAGGAGGCAGTCACGTTTTGGGAATCATCCCAAAACCCTTGTCAGAGGCAAATCTTATTGAACCATCAAACGGAGAGGAACTGATCGTACCAGGTATGTCTGAACGACTGGTAGAAATGATTAATCGTGCTGATGCTTTTATTGCTTTGCCAGGTGGCTTGGGTATATTGGAGGAAATATTTATAGTATTATCTTGGGCGAACCTGAACATACACCAGAAACCAATTGGATTGCTCAACGTTGATGGATTTTATGATTTTCTTTGTGTGTTTCTTGATGATGCTCGGAGAAATGGGTTCGTGTCAAAACCTTTGAAAGAACTCCTCTTTACTGCCAGAACTGCCCCGGATCTAATAGACCAACTCATAGCCTATGAACCACGAGTTGACCCTATTCTTTCAAAGATAAATTGGTCTGAGGACGATCGTGGTAAGAGGCGTAGGGTTAATATGGATCTTAACCTTTAAATTCCTGTAGATTCTCAGCTAACCAGGTATTATTTTCTAAACTTTTATTCTACTGTTTAAGACATTGAGGACAATGTCTCATTTAGGTTTGGGGGAGGGAATTAGTTGATTAGTTCCTTGTTTTTAGTTTGTGTGTTATTTTTATTTTTAGTCCAAAATTTTTCGAAAAATACAAAAAAATTGAAAAAATTTCAAAAATTACAAAAATATTTTGTGTTTTTTTTTTTGTATTTTTATTTTGACTAAAAGGGTGAAATTGGTGAGAGATAGCTGAGTAAGGAGTTTCCACTCCTGAGACGTATTCAAACCTATTTCGAAACAAGTTAACTTTTGTTTATTTCCTTTTGAATTATTTAATTTGTGAATTCTCCATAATACTGACTAAAATGAATCTTCATATGCTCAGTTGGCAGGTATTATCAACATGCATAGTAACATACGGACATGAGCTGTAATTGAAAAGTTTGTAATATTCCGTGCTCTAGTTTAATTGGAGGAAGCATCTCAAAAACAATGGAGTAAAAAAAAAAAAAATTTGATGTACAAAAATAAAGTATCTAAGATCCGGGTTATTAAGTCTGTAAGGGTGTTTTAACACCTAGTGCCCTAAAACCAACTGGTTTGGGAGTCACTGGCCCAAAGCTCGCTACATGGATCAAAGATGCTGCAAAAATAAATATATATATCCGAAATCTGAGTAATTAAGTCCGTAGGGGTATCTTAACACCTGGTGCCCTAAAGCCAATTGGTTTGGGAGCCACCGACCCAACACTCGCTACATAGATGGAAGATATTGTATATTAATAAAAATAGAAAAAAAAATCCAAAAAAAAATCAAAAAAATGAGAAAATTATTCCATTGCTACAAAAAGGTGTGAAATCTGATAGAACTTTAGGACAAAAATATTACTCTCTTATCAACTGCACTTATGACTGTTGTGGGCAAAATTGAGTTGTTTAATATTATGTTGGATGTGTTTATGAAGAATGGTAAAAATAATCGGAGAATTTACTTATTCAGTAATTTAGAAAGAAACAAAACAACTAGTAACTTGGAGTAGAAGTTTCACCTGATTAGTTACTAACTTCTTTATTCACTTTTCGCTTGTCTTTTTGCTTTTGTGTGCATTAGTTTTAATACCTTTTTACTTTTGTAAAATGTTTGTGGGTATCATTGTTGTAAACCCTCACGAGACTACAACTCGTCCACTAGGGACACCTAGGGGTTTAAAGGCTTGTTGCATATGCTAAATGCAACCGTGATTCCTACGAAAGTGGCTTAGTTAAACTTTATTTTAAATATGTTTATATTATTTTATTCTATGTTTTGCTCGAGGACTAGCAAAATGTTAGGTTTGGGGGTGTGATGAGTGGTATTTCTATCACTATTTCCCACTGATTTAACCTAATATTTTGTATAGTTTCTTGAGTCTTGTGAATATTTTGATGTGTTTTGTGTTATTTTGTAGATAAATAAAGTTTCAGGACATTCTGGAGGTGATTTGGGGCAAAACAGTGAAAATTGGACGAAAAGGGCATTTTGGTAATTTCCCGCGTCGCGACGCCCAGACCTTCAGTGTCGCGACGCCCAGAATGCGCCGAATCTGCTAACGTGCTCCGGGTCAATGGGTCAGAATTTGAGAAGTTTGACTTTGCTAACGTGCACGTGCCACGTGTCACCATCACAGCCGATCTGCTAACGTGCACTGTGACACGTGTCATCATCCTACGGTGCCGACAAATACTATTTCCACGTGTGCCACGTGTCATACCACGTATCGCCACATCATCCGGTCAACGAGTCAACTCTTCCACGAGTCATAACAAGTCATCATCCACGTCAGCTGGTCAACCGAGTCAACATGCCACGTCATCATCAGCCAATCACACCGTGACACGTGTCGCAATCTTATGGTGCCGACAATTGATCTCAGCCGCCTTGCCACGTCATCGCCACGTCAGCATAATAATTGAGCTCTTAGCCGCCTCGCCACGTGTCGCCTTATCCTCTTATCCGAATCGCTACGTGTCAAGCTGTCATTGTGCCACGCCTCACTGTTCCTGCGTCGCGACGCTGAAGCCCTTGGCGTCGCGACGCCCGAAACCTATACGCGCCAATAAATTGAGCTCGAGATTTCAGATTTCTTTGCACCGTTCCCTCCCATTTCTTTGATGTAAATAAGGAGTTCTTCTCTCTCTAAGTTTCGTTTTAATTTTTAGTTTTTAGTTTTGTAATAATTTTAATTACGTTTTGTAATAATAGTAATTTACTTTCTTTACTTTTTACAGTTTTTACTATTCACATGAGGAGGTAACTTCCCCAGCTAGGGTGAAAGGTAATTCTTTTACTATTTCTATTTAGATTAATCTCCCTTAAAAATAATATATTCACAATTTAAAATTTGACTTAAGAAGGATACCGCTATATTGGTCGGTTGGTAATTTAATTTTAATCTGGTTTAAACCTGACTAATCAAGGATACCGCCAGATTGGTCGGTTGGTAATTTAATTTTGGTTCCGCCTTTATGGCTGGTTTATGGACAAATATTACCGCCTTAATGGCTGGTTGGACTTAATTTGACTTAATCAGGATACCGCCAGATTGGTCGGTTGGTAATATTATCACAAGTTTATATATTATTTTATGGGAGATATTTAAATTAGTAGTAGTAAAAGTAATTCCTTTTACCTTAGTATTTTATTTTATTGTAATTTACTTCTCAGTATTTACTTTACCGCATTTTTACTTCATGTCTTTTATTTTCAAGTTTTTACCAGCCCTAGTTATGTGTTGTAACTAATAAGTTATCTGGGGTTGTGATGACTTTTAATATCATCGGTTTATAAGGGGTTAAATTAAAGTTTGAATAATATAAAGATTTTATTTATTGAGTCTTAATCTTAATGCTTTTTAATTAACTGGCCATTAATAAAATTGATTAGGTAAACTTAAAATGAACTAGACATAGGGATTTTAAGTTTAAGACCTTAGACTCAATAGCCCACGATCTTCCTTGATGATAGATAACCCTTTAATAGATTTCCTTACAGGATAGGAATATACCTGTCGGGCGGGGGTAGCCTTAATTGGAACTTAATCTTAATGAATCTAGGTAATTTGGTTGACATAGACATATGGTTCAATTGGATTATACTAGGTATTTGTAATTGACCATCGGAAGAGGCTTTTACATAATTTAGTGTTCCAGGTTAATAAATCAATATATTACCCAACTTTAAGATAACCAATTCATCTTTAAAATGATATTAAAAGAAATCACAACCCTAGATAGTTTTAATATTGAATTTTTCTTAAAATCTACTTTCGAACAATTTTATTTACTTGTATTTAAATTTAGAATCGTCGTCATTTTAAATCAATTAAACAACCTGTTAGATACTAGTAATCATTTGACCTCATAAAATTAATAGCTTAGGTATTAAGTCCTCGTGGGATCGATACTTTTTATACTACTTGAACGATACGTATGCTTGCGTTATACGTGTGTGTTTACGCCGGTCAGGTATCGATCCAGAAAACTCTTAAGCGGCTTACCATCCCACTGCTTCACTATTCTTAATGATCCTATCATTTTTCTCAGTACGTAGACTCATTTAAAATGAAGTATAAATGACCTCCACAACTGTGAGAATTTGCTGAGACTTCCGTGGGTTAGGTTTCTGAATAACAGAGTGGTAGGTCCTCCTACCATCAGTGGGAATATCTTGCAATTTCTTGCGCGACCATGCCCTGAATTTCTATTAATATCATAAACTTCTCCATAAGTGACTTAGGGTCGGTATTACCCTTGTACAACTCTATCGTGGGCATGGTAAACCTCTTTGAAAAACACTGTATCCAGTATCTCCTTTGTAAATGGTGATTCTATCTCCAAATCGCGGTCTTCGTAAGCACCCCATCGCGTTCCCTTCTCCCATCTCCTCATCTATTGATTGAACCAACTCCTCCAGTGGCTCTCTGAATTTACCTATCTCTTACTAGAGACCTCCTCATACTCCTCTTCCCGATCATGATGTCTCATCGCGCATGGAGTCTTATGCTCTCTCTCATAATAATGACCCAAATCATACTCCCTATAACAATGGCTATGACTCGGGCGTTCACCTGTGATCAAGCCTTTCAAGAGGCTCTTATAATGGCGCTTCACTGGTCACAACCACGGATCACGTTGTGTGGTTTTTTCTTTCCAATCTCTTATTCCCTTCTCTGCTAGCCACCCTCTTTCCATTGGCGATCTCTTCCTTTATGCGACTAGGCCCCGCGGGAGCTTGTTCTCCCGACCTTTTCTCCAATCTCTCTATCTTTAGCTTTCTCAAATCTCTCGATCTTCTCCATCATTATCGTAGATGCTCCTCCATTTTACTCATCCCGTCTACTGCCAATGCCTATTGGCTTCTATGATTTCCATCTCTTGCCATCATCTCAGTGTGTTGATTACTTTTTGTACTTCCCCACAGCTATAGATGGTACCAACTATTGACGGTTATTTTTCATTCCAATGGCAGTATAGGAAACTTTTGAACAAAACTCCCCTAACTGTGAATTTTTTTGGTTAGTGGAAACCGCACAAACTTAGTAAAAGACAACTTATCACATAAACAGGAATTTACGTGGTTCGATTAAGAGTGGCTCCAATCTATATCCACGGGAGAAATGAGATCACTTTTATTAGACTCGGGGTAAATACTGACCCAAATACCTAACAAAGGATTTACAAAGGTTTACAGTGAATAACCCATTGGGTTTACTACGTGGTCAGGTACACGACTCACTTTGTCGCTCTTATCACTTACTTTGCTTTACAAGATTTGCTCTCAAATTACAAGTGTTGGAAAATGTAATAGTTGCTAACCCCTTCTAATGTGGCTTCTACCCCTTTATGTAGGTTCCCAAACCCACTATTACAGCTGATCCTGGCTTCAGCTCGTGTCATTAAATTATCATTACAACCCTTAGTCATTACTTCCACCATCTTTTTAACCAATCAAATAAGATCATTCCACTGCCACTACATCTACCTAGGGCGGCCTATGGCAGTTATTGCTCTGCTGCTACACCGACCTATGGCAGCTAGAAGGGTCTATGACTACTGTGCACCATTTCCTTATCTCATTCATCATTAGCATTCTAGACGCACCCTTTCCCAGATAAGGCATACGTCATGCTATTCTTAAAATGGTCGGTCATCAACCCATCTTCGTTACTTGGGTCGAGTAATCGAGACAACTAGCACTCTTTCAAACAAAACTTCTAAATTTGTCGAGTCATACCCATGCTGGTAATGCTTAATCGGGTTGAGTTATATATAATGATTCACAATTTTGTAACCCGACCAGAGTAAATTGGTAATTGAGAGTAAATTTTTCTGGACGGTAACGGAAATATGGAAGTAATATAAGGACCTAATTTTAGAAATAATGTTTATAGTAGCATGATTAATTTATTTGAGTCTGATGAGAATTATGAGATTTGGCCGAGTAGTATTATATATAGAAGGTTTATTATTTCCTTGGGTTACTTAACACCTGTGAACAAGTGTCATGTTATTATATTCAAGTATAAAATGAAAAGAAAAGGGAAATTAGCCATTTACATTTCTCTTTCCTCTATTATTCTTCTCTCCCTAGAAAAGAAACTTCATAGCCTTATTGCAGGAAATTTCCCACCATTTCCACCTAAGTCCTAGAGACTTAAAGCCACATGCAAGCTTGAAAGTGTGATAAGGGAGTTTAAAGAACCATATTTGTGAAGAAACAATTTGTTTCAAGGTGAGAAAGGTTAAACCCAAACTTTGATTTACTAAATTTTGATGGTTTTGTGCTTGAAGGGTGATGGTAGCTTGTTTTTGGTGATGTATTTATGATTTTTTATTTAGAAAATAAAGGGTTTGTGAAATCCGTAAATGTGAAACTAAGTTGGGGTTTAAGAAATGGTTTAGGTGATGATAAAGGATGTAATAGGAGATAAGTTGTGTATTTGTTGTGGTTATGGCTTATGTTGTGTTGTAGAAAGTGTGTGTGCAGGTGAAGTTGAATTTGGGTCCTGAAAATGGCCTAGTGTCGTGACATGCACACCAAGAGTTGTGACGCGTTCTGGAAATTTGGTGTTTGAATGATTCTGGGCTTTGAGCGTCGCGACGCCCATAAGGCAGCATCGCGACGTGGAAAAGAGAGGGGACTTACTGCCTCAGACCTAATTCGTGGGTGTCGAGACACCCAACCCCTTGCATCGTGACGCGAAGAACATAGACCACTTACTGCCTCACCCAATTAGGTGAGCGTCGCGACGCTCAAGCCCAGCGTCGTGACGCGTGACCAATCTTCCAAGGTTAATTTGGTCAATTCCAGTTTTATCCTAAAATGATGGGAGGCATTTTAAGGGTTTCATATAGGTGTGTAGACACATTGTAAACAATGTCATAAGCTTAGAACATCAACCATGTATTGCATATACTTTGCAAATCATTACAAGGAACTGAAGATTTCATTGACCTTAGATCATCGGCCGGACACACGAAGATCACCTACACCGCATACCACACCTGACTTGCCATAGCACTATGAGTGGAGTACTTATTTCCGAGTTTTTAATTATGATTTCTCATATGATTTTGTAGATCGTTGATTTAATTAATTTTACTTGAAATGATGATTTCATACGAATGATGTATATGATTTAAGCTTTGATAAAGCTTGGTTTCAGATTAATGGTTTGATGATGCAAATGATTTCAAAGGTATGATTTTATGATTTTTGAGGTATGGGAGAAAAACCCACCTGAGATGTAACTTGATACAAATATGGAATTGACAAATATTGGTAACCAATTTGGATATAGACGTGTGCAAATGGGATACAGGACTATGGATGACAGATGTCCATAGATCCTGGGTATTGAGCTAGTGGGATATCGAGTCCCCTAGACCCAGATTTCAGAGAAAGGTTGGTGGCACTAATAACACCATTGTTTACTGCTTTAGTGGCTTGAGGGACGGGGATACATAACGCCGCAACACCATAGGATTATGTACAGATTTACCAATGATATTTCTTATGATGATACATATGTTTTCATAAATGATTTACAAACGTTTTGAAATGAAAAACTCTAGTTTTATGTTTTAAGAATTCTGAAAGTTATTGCACTGATTATGAGTATTTCTAATACTATTTGTTTTCTGGTTTTATAGCTCCACTCACTGAGTTCCTTAGGACTCACCCCCCCACTCTCTAGATTTTCTTTGCAGGACTTTATTACTGGTGAGCTAAAGCTATCTTTGGGAGACATGGATCTGGGACAGAAGCAGCACTATAGTCACTAGTTGTATGGGTTCATCATGTCATGTCTACATTCTTATAGAATATTGGCTCTTTTGGTTATGTGATTTATAGTCTATATATATATATATATATATGTGTGGTTGTACAGTAACTGGATTGTGTTATATTTAATGGTTCATACAGTTAATCTATTTTGTTGTGAGTGTTATTAAAAGAATGGTTGAATTCCGATTTCAGTCAGAGGCTTAGGTTACAGTGGAATCTGTCACCTGCCGGTAACATTCTCGGATTGGGGATGTTACATATATAAACTCAAAGAGAACCCCAAAATCCTTCTTTAATATGATCAGGCTTGGTTCTGCCATCACTTGTCTTGATCCATAATCTATCTCTCTGGGGAGAACCTTCATATCATGGTCGGGTCATGCCTCATAATTCCTTTTATTCCATCCATCTAGTTGGGCAGTTACTATAATACCCTTCAACCTTATTCAGGTTAAGGGATTACAAAAAACCACCATTAACAGAGCTCATCGGAATGTAGAGCACATACTCCATCTCAGAAGACATGGATCTTAAAAAGGAGTCAGAGATTGAACTTGAGAAAGCTCAATTGCAGAAGATAGGGACTTGAAGATGGAGCTTTAACAGAAATTTACAAACTTCATAACCATGTATTTACACCTCGAAATAGCTATAACGGCTCCGAATGTAAAATCTACTCCCAAATCTCATATTTTTCAAATAGATGCTACAATTATTATAACCTCAAATAGAATCGATTAGTTTACGAGAATGTATCCCCACGATCTTGTTCTGCCATGTCGCCCTCCTTAAAGTTGCTGAACTCCAAGAAATGGTCCATACGATCCTCATGGTAGTATTCTCGAGGCGTCCCAAGCTTGACGTTATATTTCACATTCACTGAATGTTTCACTCCCATGAATTTATAGTTCCAAAGACCTTTGTAGAGAGTACATTATATTTCACATTCACTGAATGTTTCACTCCCATGAATTTATGGTGCTCCCATATTTGATGGGCCCTTTTATAGGAGCGAAGCGGGGTTTACCGCTAGGCCTATGATGCTCGGCGACCATGACACTGTTGGGCTCGCAGCCCGTAGAGAGTACGAATTAGCCCGCGGGGACTAAACTGGAGAATAAATGAGTGACCACCCAGTGTGAACTGGGAAAGATTTAAGGCCCCACTCACCCCTCGCAAGGGAAGACCTCAAACCGTTGGGTTCAGAATGGTCCCTTACTGATGCCAGTATAATGGACGGGTTCAGACAATGGTATCGCCAAGTCTTAATGCAATTCATGCATAAAAGCGAATAAAAATGTAATAACATACCCAAACAAAATAATAATCACAATAACGTAGTTCCAAAAGCACATTAAATTAAGAAATACGAGATGTGATAATGAAAATGATAATAAACAATCAAAAGTAGGAAAAGCGTAAATAAATAAATAGCAAACAAAAAGGGGGGTTAATCACGTATATATGAGTATTTCCCAAGTGGCATGTGGAGTTGTATCCCAAGTACAGACCACACTACCGTCCATTCGGATTCGGCTACGAAATTTACGTTTGGGTTTCCATCCGATATACTGCAAGGGATAATAAAAATATAATCATGCATAGAAGAATAATCGTCAACATGAACAAACATAAACAAAATAAAGGCGAAATAATAAAATAACGATAAATAGACAAAAAGATAAATATCAAAATGCCAAAGAAAGAAAAAATATGACCAGAAATTTGGCCGTCTTTGATGTAGGACTTCGCATACCCGGCTGGACGTATGCGTCCAGCCAGGCATGCAGCGTCCAGAATTATAAAAATAAATGTGTTAAGGGTGCCCTCAGGTCTTACCTTTTAAGTTGCTTTCTTGGAAGTGCGTTAGGCCGTCGCCGGAAGGATCAAAGCTTGGTTTCAAGGTTTGCTATTTCTGGTTGCTGGTTGCTGGTTCGCTGTTTCAGGTTGCTGTTTTTCTATTTTCTGGTTGGTGTTTTTCTATTTTTGGTTGTTATTTTGCTGTTTTCTGGTTGCTATTTTGCTATTTCTGGTTACTATTTTGGTGGTTTGCTGTTTTCTGTTTCGGTGGTTGTTTTTTACTGCTAGTTTTGGTTGTTTTTTGCTGCTGTTTTTGGTTCTTTTTGGCTGCTGTTTTGGTTTTTTTGGCTGCTATTTTTGGTTTTTTTTATTGCTATTTTGGTTTTTTTTTGCTGCTGTTTTGGTTTTTTTGCTGCTATTTTCTGGTTATTTTTTTTTGGTGATTAGCTGGTTGGTTGTTTCGGTGATTGGTTGGTTGGTTGTTTCTTTTAGCGATTGGTTGGTGTGTGTTGTTTCGATGATTGGCTGGTGTGTGTTGTTTCAGTTTTTTGCTTCAAGTTTCGGTGATCCTAGGGTTTTTTTTTTGTTCATGCCCAAGAGTCTTAGGATTTTTTGTTTCAAGTTGCCGTCCAAGAGCCTCTCTTAAAAAGAAGAAAAGAGTCTCCTTTTTATAATGATTTGAAGGGATCTCCAAATAGGGAAACAAATCATGGAAATTTAGGGGATATATTCTCAAATTATTTTGGGAATACAATCTTATGAATTTGGTGATGAGGATATCTCAAATCTTGTTAAATTGGTAAGGATGGGATCCCAAAATCTCATTGAATTGGAAAGTGATTTAATTAGAGGATTTTCATGGATTGCATGGGCTTTGGGCGTGCATGGTTGGTCATGGGCCACGTAGATGGGCTGCATGATGGGTCTGAGGCTAAGGTTTGAAGCAGAAACTGACTGAGCGAATCTGAGGCTAGCTAGTGAGTCGGAATCTGATAAGGTGCTAATTTTGGTGGTTTTTCTTCCTTCTGGCATTCGTTTTTGGCAACTTCCACAACTTTTCAGGTAATGCCTTAATACGAGGCTCATCATCGGGCTTATGCAAAAATGCAGTGTCTACAGTCGCCCCCACTTTGATGGGGCTTGTACAGTGTATGACAGTGACAACCTAATCAAAGTCATGCATGAATTTTTACTTACTTGGTTCGTCAGCCGTTGTTGGACTTACCTCGTGTTTCGCTGCTTTTGTGAGATGCTTCGATCTCTGGGATTTATTCCCGAACTAAGTTGAGTTGATGGCGAGGTGCTTCGACACCTGGGATTCATTCCCAACCATGTTGGGTGTGAGATGCTTCGATCTATGAGATTTAACTAGGATTCATTCCCGAACCATGCTGGGTGTGAGATGCTTCGATCTCTGGGATTTATTCCTGAACTGAGTTGAGTTGATGGCGAGGTGCTTCGACCCCTGGGATTTATTCCCAAATCCCTACCGGGTGTGAGATGATTTGATCTCTGAGGTTCATTCCCGAACCAAGTTGAGTTGATGGCGAGGTGCTTCGACCCCTGGGATTCATTCCTGAAGCGTGCTGGGTGATGGCGTTTCGGTCCACCTGTGTGACTTTTCGATCCACTTGGGAGTTTTTTTCCATGATGATGTAGTGCTTCGACCTTTGGAATTCATTTCCAAACTGTTGATAATGTGGGCCTCGACCCTAGGATTCATTCCTGAACTGTCGAACTGATGGTGGTGAGGCACTTCGACACCTGATCCATCCTCATTCTCGAGGCACTTTGCTTGTCCTCATCCCCGAGGTTGTTCTCCATTCTCGGAGTTCTTCGTCCTCGCCGCTTTTTCTTTTTCTTCAAAGCCTGCGAACACAAAACAAAAATTGTGCGTATGCGACATGTGTGCATGTATGCATGGATCCATTCCCTATTCCGATGGGTTTTCTTTGTCTTATTGGCTTGATGTCATCCTTGGTTAGGCTTTCCTTGTGCTAGAGGGTTTTCTTCACCCCTTTAGAGATCCTTTTGGCCTTTGGTGCCCTTTTCCTATAAAAAGCTTTGGTCGCCCATGGACTGCTTATAGTTTCCTTCTGCCGATTCTCCTCCGGTGATTGCTCAGTTCTCTTCGGTCCCATGGCTCAAGATCCTATTGTGTCCCTTATTCGCGGGGTGGTAGACTGGTCATCCCTAGACTTGGCTCAGCTTTCTGCTCTCCGCTACCTGCACCAGGTCAAGGTGGATTACACATTTTTGAAAGCAGCCTCATCCTTTTGGGATACTGGAAATCATGTCTTCTGATTCCCGAAGCTTTCTGTTGCTGTCCGGAGGATGCGGAAAAGATATTATTTTGTGATTCGTTCATTGAGTTGCGGGTTCGTTCTATCTTTTGCCTAAGCTGTCCTTTCGAATTTTCAACTTAGCGGATTGTTCTATATCTTGCTGAGTCGCATTTTCAGGTTTTCAACTCAACAAGCTAAATTTTTGTTTTTATTTTTTTTTGTTTTTATTTTATTTTTTTTTGTTTTTTTAGATCTGTCATCATTCTCGAGGCTCTTTGCTCGTTCTCAGTCCCAAGGTTGTTATACTCCTCTCCATTCCTGGAATTCTTCATCTAGATCTCCTTTCCATGGTCCAATATCTAAGAAACAAAAGACGTGATTTATAATTACTTGACTATAATCTTTCCCGGTTAGCTGGGATTTATGCAATCTATGAACATCTTGAACATTTGTTTCAATAAAGGCATTTTCATTACTTCTTAGTACATATATAAGAAATAATGAACTACATTGCAAGGATACCTCTGTCGCTAACTGTTCCTCACTGATTTTACAATTAACCATTTTTCTTGCTCACTCATGCTATATATTTTGCTTGGGCTGTCTTTTGTGGATTTTTAACCCAACGAGCTTTTCTCTCTTTTTTTTATGCAAAGTATTATTTCAGCCTGTCCACGTTGATGGGCTCGGTGAACTCGTTCCCTTCCAAATCTGATAGTCTTACTGCCATATTCCCCATCACCTTCTTGACCAGGTAGGGCCCTTCCCAATTGGGCCTGAACTTTCCCCTTGGGTCTATTATCAGTGGCTTCGACTGCTTGAGCACTAAATCACCTTCTCTGATCTTGGTGGGAGGCACCTTCTTGTTGAACGCCCGGGACAACCTTTTCTGGTATTGCTGCATATGGTATAAGATCTTTATTCTTTTCTCATCCAGTAATACTGGCTGTTCGAACCTCTGTGAGGCCCATTCCTGCTCAGGCAATCCTGCATCTGCTAGTACCCGCATTGACTATTTCTCTATTTCCACTGGTAACTGCCTTCATCCCGTAAACCAAAGCATAGGGTGTGCCTCCCATTACCATTCTCACCGAAGTTCTATTCCCTCACATGACGTACGGTAGTTTGTCAGCCCAATCTTTATAACTTTCTGTCATCTTAGCTAGTATTTTCTCTATGGTTTTGTTGGCTGCCTCCACCGCCCCATTAGCATGTGGCCTGTAAGGTGATGATTTATGATGCCCTATCCCGTACTTCTGCAACATCGCATTTGTTTCTCCCTGAAATTGGACTCCATTATCCGTCACTATGCGATGTAGCATTTCGTATCGACATACTATGTTACAGGCTATGAACTTGGCCATCTGCTTCACCGTAACATTACGAAATTACTCGGCTTCCACCCATTTCGAAAAATAATCTACCGCCACTACTATATTTCCCCTTCTGGTGTCGCGGGGGCTATCATAGGAAGAATATGGTGATTGTCTCCCCTCTTCTTCTTCCCACGTATCCTCCGTTTGTAAATCTTTTTCTACCACTACGGGCCTCATCCCGTATGGACCCTTCCTCATCGGTTCATCGTCATCACTCCCATCGGCGACCCTTTTTCAATCTGCTATCTCTCATCTTCTTTGATTAGCTCTGGTTTCAGGCTTCTCGCGGTTCCCCCCTTCCATTTTCTCCAGTCGGTGCATCATGGTTTTTAGGAGGGTCTGACTATCTTCTCTGTCATTTCTTATGTTTTCTTCTATCTTCTTCATCCAATCTGTAGCCGGATTCCCCTACGATTGGTGATTTCCATCTTCTGCCATCGTCTTACTACGCGAGCCGTTTTTTTTTGAGTCCCCACAGACGGCGCCAACTGTTGACGGCGGATTTCGGTCTCAGGGCAATATGGGAATATCACTCCCGAGACAATCCTCCCTCAATAGTGAATTTGTTTGGTTATGGGGGACCAAAAGCAAACTTAGTAAAAGACAGATAAATACGCCAATCGACAAAGAGATTTAACGTGGTTCGGCGGATCTTGGTCCGACCTACGTCCACGGGCACAAAAAGGATGATGCTTTTATTACTCAAACACGCTTCTCAGCTCTGCTTCTTTGTGTTTTACAAGTCAGAGCTTGGTGATTCTGATCCTGATATTGGTTCTTAATGCTCTCCACTTGTTCCTCCTCATTCTTCCTTGTTGCTGTTCTCTCTTTCTCTTCTCCTCCCTTCTACACTCACTCTACCCTCCTATTTATAATGGTGAAGAAATCATATTCCTATTTGTACAAGAATTTCCTAGTTGAAACAATTTCCTTTTTCCATAAGGATTCCTAGTCAAAACTATTCCCTTTTCCCATACCCTATTAGAATATGATAACTTATCTCTTTACCCCATAAGAATAGGATAACTTATCCTCTTATCCCATAAGAATAGGATGTCATCTTCTGGAGCATATCTCGTTATCTGGTCGGTCTTCATGAGGTCGGTCATGATGGTCCTTTGAACTGATTTTGACCAAGGAGGGAATTTACCCTTTTACCCATGCCGTGCTGCTTAAATATCATAGTGCCTAAAAAACACCATCAACATTTTCAATTGGGCCCAAACATCCTCTTAAACTTAGAACTCTAAGAGAAGGCATGGATTGAAAGAAACCATCGGTGATCACTTCAATCGCACACCCATCAAGAAGCAAAGTTTGGAGACGAGGACAATTGGGAATTTCCGACGGACTTGCAATACGATTGTCAAGTATTGATACTCTTTTAACTTCATTCCAATCTTTAATCTTTGGCGCTTCTTGATCTCTCTTACAAACCAAAAAGTTCTCCTTCTCCTTCTCTATTTTACATGCTATCCAAAATGCCATATCACGAATCAAATCGTGCAATTTTACGCTATCGTCTTCTCCTTCTTCTAATAAATATGCACGAAGTAGATCACGGATAGCAGTGTATCCATCATCAAGATCATCCAAAAATCCTTCACTGATCCAATAAGCTATCAAGTCCGTTTTAGAAATCTCAAAATCTTCAGGAAATAAACAACAGTACAAGAGACAAGATCGAAGTTCATCACTGGACAAATTATCATAACTGTACTTCAAACACCAAAACACCTTTTCTTCCATACCTGAGAATTTAGAAGCTGTTGTTCTCAAGATCTTAATAGTACGTCTCCATTCTTCAGGGTTCCTCTCGCTTGCCATGGCTTGACCTACTGTTCTGAGTACTAGAGGCAAACCATGACACTCTGTTGCCAAAGTTTCGGCTAGCTTCGGAATACTTGGATGACTGTCAAGAGCATATCTTCCTACCACCTCCTCAAATAATTTCCTGGCTT
Source organism: Zanthoxylum bungeanum (assembly GCA_019454045.1). Lineage (NCBI taxonomy): Eukaryota > Viridiplantae > Streptophyta > Magnoliopsida > Sapindales > Rutaceae > Zanthoxylum > Zanthoxylum bungeanum. The sequence goes on along the minus strand of SKCR01029365.1, from coordinate 53,231 downwards.
CGTCAGGTGCCAAGGTTGACACTTCAATCATGGCTTTGCCAGCATTCATTTTTCCACAGACATCAATAGAACGAGTTGTGAAGACTATTTTAGACCCCTTATTTAGGCTCTGAAGAGGGACACCCACATCTGTTAAATCAATGGGCTGCCATATATCATCCAATAATAACACACGAACTTCTTTGCACTTAAAATGTCAGAGATGTCCGAAGCCTTATCTTCACGAGTTTTCTTCTTCCATGACTCTTCTGAAAAACCTATCCTTTTCCCAATGTCCTCTTGAATCGTATCCAGTTTTTGTTCCCTTGACACAACCACCCAGATCACAACATCAAAGTGATGCTGTTGATGGAGGAAGTTGTTATTGATTTGTTTCAAAAGGGTACTTTTGCCGACGCCCCCTTGTCCATGCAAGCCAATAATTCCCTCTTTGTTTTCTTTTCCTGTGATACATCTCCAAACTTGGTCAAATTTTGATTCTTGACCTATAATTATTTGCTCGACAGGTAATTCAACTGCTGCAGCTTTTGGAACCATCTCAGCAACGTCTTTGATCTTTCCTCGTTCATCCTTTAAATCGATCACGTCCTGCTTCAATGTGACCACTCTTTTCCCGAAGTTGTAGCTTGATATCAAGTCATTGGAACAGAGGCCTCCAAGACACAGTCTTTCAATTTCTTGAGCCCCATACCAACTTCAGATTCTTTTTTTTCCAACCTTTGACCTGTTTCGTCCGTCTGTTACGAGGTTGTTGTTCAGCAAGATAAACCTCATTCATCAGACCGTCCCTTGCTTCAATCAATTTCTCGAATTCAGACTGCAAGGCTCCAAGATTATCTTCTAGATCCCATATATATTTAACTTCTCCAGCAACAAGAGATAAAGCTGAACAAATTGAATCAGGCGATACCAACCTTGAGAAGATACCACCCTTTATTACTGTTGTTAAAAATATTTCAAGGAATAAAAGAAAGAGAGAGAGAGACTTTTTTTGTAAATATGGAAGCAAGCAAAGTTAGTGAGGTATATATAAATACAAAAATGATAGACATACATAAATTCTTACATAAAAACACTACACCTCTCTCACTGTAGCTACAGTGATCGCTACAGTAATCACTGTAGCTACAGTGAGAAAGGTATAGTATTTTTATGTAAGAATTTATGTATGTCTATCATCTCTCATATAAATAAACTTAGAAAGAAAGAATTAAGAAAAATATTATTTTATCCGAAAATTATTAAGAAAAATATTATTTTATATAAATAAACTTAGAAAGAAGGTTTATTGCCGGTTTCCTATATATTCACTATTTATCATTTTCTTCATTATTTTTATAAGAAAAATATTATTTTATCCGAATGATATATCCGATGACGTGTCCGAACAGTCAAAATAATAATATATAATGTCTCATTATTTGACATGTTCGGACTATTGTCATGTAAAATAAAAAGATTGTTTTTATAATATTGCATCACGAATTAACGTTAAAAAGTTAAAAAAAAAAAAAATTTTGATTTATAAGTATCATTAAAGTACTATTTAAAATTTTAGATAAAGTTATTTTTTCATATCTTCTTCTAAGGAAATTTTTTTTTTCTTTTTAAATTTGAACTTCCGTAACATCAAAATCAACTTCAAAATTATTGTATACTTTAACTAAAATATGATTAAACTCACAGTCTTATTTTTACTTAAATCATAATAGACTCTAATCGACATAGCCAAATTTAAAAGAGATTTAATTCTTCCCCATGATTTAATTCCAATTACTTGCAAGAGTCCATGAATTTGCTGAAATCACAATCATACAAATCTTGTTAGACATGATATTCCCAGAATAATTTATATCAACTTGTCATTGTAATTAGACAGAAACAAACATAATATTTAGTTGGCATGTTACTTTTGTGAATTATAATAACATCGATCAGCTATATGTAATTTTAAAAGAATTTAAGAATTATTAAAATCATGAACAGTAATTTATACTTATTCATTGTTAGACAAAGGTTGAATCTTGTAATGGTAATGTTATTTTCTCGGAGGTCATACGTTCGAGTTACATAAATAATCGCACTGTAAAAACAAGAGTAATATTACGTACATACAAAATCTTCTCCATAATCCATAATATAAGTAAAAATCTCGCGCATTAAACCATTCTTTGAAATCCCTTTCGTGAATTTAATAACATTGGTTGTGTTATACTTTCAAAGGAATTTAAGAATTATTAAATTCATGAAGTGCGTTATTAGATAGAGACTAAAATAATTTTTGTTGGCAAGTCCCTTTCGTAAATTTTAATAATATTGGCTGTGTATAATTTCAAAGGAATTCACGAATTATTAACCTAATCGACATGCAAGTGTTAGCAATATCTTTTGGTTTATTGTAATATATTTGATTGATTACTTTCCATTCTTTCATTTGTAGTAAATTCTTCAATTATTCCTTATTTGGATGGAGGAGGGACATGTCCCTTGAACTGTATAGTGTAGGGACATGTCCTCCAAATGATAATAACATATCAAAGGCTTCCAAGGGATGCATGGAAGGGGTATAACCTTTTAAAGGGTTGTACCCCAACCCAAATGGTGCCCTTTAGGCACCTTTCCATGGAGGCCTTCATGTTTGTTTTCAGGGGTAACAGAAACATCCGAATATAGAGTCGCATTTTCATTGATTTCCAGTGAGGGAGTTCCACCATATTCCATGTTCAAACACTTGTTAAGGAGTGCTCCTTGAACAAGAAGCATCCAAGGAATCCTGGGAGAACATTGGCCATTTCGAATCCGTAAAGCACCAGAGACGGAGGCTAATAAGTTCTTAAGGACAGAGAGATCTCGACTTGGATTCGTCATCACAATTTCCAGGTTTTTCTTTATTCTAAAAGTTTTAGGGTTTTCATGTAAAAGTAGATCTACTTTGATTTTATGTTCTGGATTTGGTTGTTGCATGTTTGTTTACTGTTTAATGACATAAAACCACCCAACAATCTTAAGAACTTATTATTAGTGTTGTTAGATAGTAATTCGCATGCTTAGATAAGAAACTTTTCTGGAAAAATACTGTATGTGCATGAAAAATACGTAGAGCATTCGAACGCTTGACGAACGCGAAGGCAAAAATCTGAAATTTTATAAAAACGTTCGAACGCGTATTCAAACGCTACTCGAATGCAAGCCTTCTGCCTAAGATCGTTTGAACGCGTATTCAAACGCAAGTCGAACGCAAACCTTCTGACTGAGTTCGTTCGCATGCATCCTAAATGCAACTCGAACGCAAACTCTCTGGAATTATTCCGTTCGAACGTGTTCTCCAACGCTATAGGAACGTGAACTCTCTGGAACACTTCGTTCGAACGTGTTCTCAAACGCAACACGAACGTACACACACTGGACAGTCTCGTTCGAACGTAGATACGAACGCGACACTAATGAATCTGTCCTGCAATTGTTAATAAACTGCAAAGACTTAGATTAATTTAATATTAACTTATTAAATCATATACTGAACTACATTAATCTTAATAGTATAGATTTAGGTTATTATTAGGGTGTTCAATTATCACAAGCATAAACTTAGTGATAAATTTGAAACTTAATTGTGTGTTGCATAATTGGTTGAGAATTTAAAGTGTGATCATACACAAGTCATTCCATCCAATCTTGATTGACACATACACATATATCTACACATATAGAATATTGTATTGTAAATCATAAGTGTAATACTGGGTTTGAATTTCTAAGAGATCCTATTGAAAAAGTGTTTAAATGATATTCTGTCAAAAAGGCGATAAGAGCCTAAGTGGTCAGTGATTTAAGTGGTTACTCCGGACCCCCCTCGTCCTCTGGGAATATTCATTTATTTACTTTTCTTAAGAATCTTTAGTTGAAATTCAAGGACTTGTGTTTATTGGAACCACTGTCCAATAGAACAATAAGTGGTTACTTGGTATATCACTTTGAACAAGATCATTTGTTGATCGTTGTGCAATTTGTCTTTTGTAGACTAATTGACCCCTGTTGGTTTTTCCAGTTACATATGGCTAGCGGAAACATCACAGTACCGGTCTCCCATGGAGAAAAGCCGGAGAGGTTTGGTGGGGCAAACTTTAAACAGTGGCAGAGCAAAATGTTGTTCTACTTGACAACTTTACAGTTGGCTAAATACCTCAAAGATCCTCCGGATCTTGTGGAGGGTGAATCAGAAATAGCCAAGCAACTGCGGGAAGAGACATGGTCGTCTGGCGACTTTTTGTGCAAGAACTACCATTTGGGTGGACTTGACAATACCATGTAAATTGTGTACCAAGACATGGCTTCTGCGAAGGTTCTTTGGGAATCTCTCGACAAGAAATATAAAACCGAGGATCCCGGACAAAAGAAATTTGTCGTGGGTAGGTTTCTGGACTACAAGATGGTAGATTCAAGAACAGTTATGTCTCAGTTGGGTGAATTACAGTTGATCATTCATGAAATACTGGATGAAGGTATGAAACTCTGTTAGATGTTTCAGGTTGCCACTATTATTGAAAAGTTGCCTCCATCATGGAAGGACTTCAGGAGCTATTTTAAACACAAGAAGAAGCATATGAGCCTTGAAGACCTTCGTGTTCGATTGAGAATCGAGGAGGACAACAGGATGTCCGAGAAGGCCAGCTACAAGACTATAGAGTCTAAGGCCAACATCGTTGAGGGTATAAAGGGTAGCAAGAAGAGAAAGAATAGTGGAGCTGACTCTTCCCAAGCTTACAAGAAGTTCAAGGGAAAGTGCTACAACTGTGGTAAGGCGGTCATATGGCAAAGGACTACAGAAATAAGAAGTCTCAGGACAAGGGTAAGAAAAAGAAAAACGATGCCAATGTCACTGAAAGTTAGCAACTGACTAAAGATATCTCAGAGATGAACCTTTCAGCAGTGATAACTGAAGCCAACTTGGTTGGGAATCCGAGAGAATGGTGGGTAGACACTGGGGCTACTCGTCATATCTGTGCAGATAGCAAGATGTTTTCCATATATCAGAAGGTCGATGGCGGCGATCATCTGACTATGGGAAACTCGTCTACCTTTCAGGTGGTTGGAAAAGGCATATTGGTTCTGAAGATGACATCCGGAAAGGAGCTTACATTGAAGAATGTACTGCATGTTTCAGATATTCGGAAGAATTTGGTCTCGGGCTCTCTCCTTAGTAAGGCTGGTTTTAAGCTTGTATTTGTTTCTGATAAATTTGTAATGACTAAGAATGATATGTATGTAGGAAAATGATACCTCACTGAGGGCCTTTTCAAACTAAATATAATGACTGTCAACCGTGCTACTAATAAAGCTAAAACTTCTGCTTATATTATTGAATCAAAAAATGTATGGCATGGGAGATTATGACATGTTAATTATGATACAATGCGTAAATTAATTAACATGGACCTTATACCTAAATTTGCAATTGATAGCCAACATAAGTGTGAGGCATGTGTTGAAGCAAAAATACATAGAACATCATTTCATTCCATAGAACGCAGTTCTGAACCCTTAGAATTAATACACACTTACGTGTGTGATATGAATATTGTAAAAATAAGAGGCGGTAAAAAGTACTTTGTCACTTTTATCGATGATAGCACAAGATTCTGTTATGTGTATTTGCTGAGGAGCAAAACTGAAGCTATTGAGAGCTTTATACACTATAAGAACGAAGTTGAAAATCAACTTGGCAAGAAAATCAAAAGAATCAGAAGTGATAGAGGTGGTGAATATGTTTCACCATTCGGTGAATATTGTTCTGTGCACGAAATTTTTCACGAAACCACTGCTCTTTATTCTCCTCAACAAAACGGGATTGTTGAGCGCAAAAATCGAACGTTGAAGGAAATATTGAACGCCATATTGACAAGTTCTGGTTTACCTCAGAACTTGTGGGGGGAAGCCTTGCTTTCCGTGAACTACGTTATTAACCAGCTTCCTCACATAAGATTGGACATGACACCATATGAGTTGTGGAAAGGTCATGTACCTTCCTACAAATACCTAAAAGTGTGGGGGTGTCTTGCCAAAGTAATGGTTCTTAAACCTAAGAAGGTTAGAATATGACCCAAAACTGTTGATTGTATATTCATTAGATATGCTCGCAACAGTAGTGCGTATTGATTCTTGGTACACAAGTCTGAGATTTCTGATATCAATCCGAGTATGATAATTGAGTCAAGGAATGCCACATTTTTTGAAGAGACGTTTCCTTGTAAGGAAAGACAAAGAACATAGTTTCTCAAAAGAACGATTGATACTGTCAAAGACAGTGATCAGGTTGACTAAGAATCAGATGAACGTGCAAACATTGAGACAATCGAACCTAGACGTAGCAAAAGTGCTAGAACGTCTAAGTCATTTGGTCCTGATTTTCTGACATACTTGTTAGAAAATGAGCCTCAAAGCTATAAAGAAGCAATGTATTCTCCGAAGGCACCTCTGTGAAAAGAGAATATTAATAGTGAGATTGATTCAATTCTATAGAACCATACTTGGGAGTTGGTTGATCTTCCTCCAGGTTGTAAGCCACTGGGCTACAAATGGATATTCAAAAGGAAGATGAAAATGGATGGATCAATAGATAAGTACAAGGCAAGACTTGTCATAAAAGGTTATAGACAAAAGGAAGGCCTTGATTATTTTGACACTTATTCACTAGCGACTCGTATCACATCGATAAGAATGCTCATAGCCATAGCAGCTATATTTGGTCTTGAAATACATCAAATGGATGTAAAGACGGCATTCTTGAATGGTGAATTGGATGAAGAGATTTACATGGAACAACAGAAGGGTTTAATGTTCCTGGACAAGATTAGAAGGTGTGCAAACTTGTAAAATCCTTGTACGGATTGAAACAATCACCTAAACAATGGTATAAGAAATTTGACAAGTGGGTTTAAAACCAATGAGTGTGATAAGTGTGTGTACACTAAATCAACTCAAAAAGGCTATGTCATTGTGTGTCTCTACGTAGATAATATGCTGATAATTGGTAGTAATCATGAAATGATTCAGTCTACCAAAAACATGTTATCCATCAAATTTGATATGAAAGATTTGGGAGTAGCTGATGTGATCCTAGGAATTAAGATTTCTAGGACATCAGACGGATATATATTGTCTCAGACTCATTATATTGAGAAGATAATTGAGAAATATATCAAAGGGGATCTAAATGTGGCTAGAACCCCTGTGGACCTAACTTTTCATCTATCAAAGAATATTGGCTCAAGCATACCGCAATTAGAGTATTCGAGAGTCATCGAAAGTCTGATATATCTCACGAATTGGACACGACCTGATATCGTTCAAGTTGTGAACTGGCTTAGCAGATATACGAGCAATCCAGGACATAACCACTGGAAAGCCATAGTAAGAGTTTTGAGGTATCTAAGAGAAACTTCAAAATATGGGCTACATTACGAGAGATATCATATTATTCTAGAGGGATACAACGATGCTAACTAGATATCTGATACAGTGGATTCCAAATCTACGAGTGAATATGATTTCATACTTAGTAATGCAGCCGTGTCATGGAAATCCTCGAGGCAAACATATATTGTCTGGTCTACTATGGAATCAGAGTTCATAGCATTAGAAAAAACAGTGGAAGAAGTGGAATGGCTTAGAAACTTCCTGAAGGATTGTTGAGTGGTAAATGTATCACTATTTCTCACTCATTTGACCTAATATTTGAATAGATTCTTGAGTTTGGTGAAAATTTTGATGTGTTTTGTGTTATTTTATAGATAAATAAAGTTTCAGGACATTCGTGAAGTGATTTGGGGCTAAAATATTGAAAAATGACAAAAAGGGCAAAATCATCATTTTACCTGTCGCGACGCGCAATCCTTTGTCGTCGCGACGCTTAACGTGCACCGATCCATCCAAACATGCACAGGGGACACATGTCATAATCTGAGAAGTTTGACTTTGCTAACGTGTACCGTACCACGTGTCAACATCACAGCCCATCTGCTAACGTGCGCCGTGCCACGTGTCATCATCCTATGGTACCGACAATCACCATCGTCACGTGTCGCCATGTGTCACCCCACGTGTCAGCCACGTCATCGCCATGTCAGTAGAAGACCGAGTCAACTTTGCCACGTCACCGCCATGTCATCATTAGTGAATCACAGCGCGCCACGTGTCGCAATCCTACGGTGCCGACAATCACCATTGCCATGTGTCACCACGTCATTGCCACATCAGCTCAATCATTCAGCTCCCAGCCGCCTCTGCCACGCGTCACCTTATCACCTTATCAATTGCCACACGTCGCCAATCACGCGCGTCGTGATGTGAGCTGCGCGTCGCGATGTGTCACCACCACCGAGGCCTATAAATTTAGCTCATTCTTCTGATTTCAGATGTACCTTCCTCTTTGAATTCTCTGATGTAAATAAGGAGTTTGTATATAGTTTTCCTTGAATTTCAGTTTTGTAATTAATTTTTAGTTACTCTCTGTAATAATAATTTACTTTCTTTACTTTTTCAATTTTTACTATTAAGCTATGAGGAGGTAACTTCCCCCTGCTAGGGTGAAAGGTAAAACTTTTATTACTGCTATTTAGATTAATCTCCTTTAATTATAATATATTCACTATTTAAAATTTGACTTAACAAGGATACCGCTATATTGGTCGGTTGGTAATCAATTATAAAATGGTTTTAATCTGACTAAGCATGGATACCGCCTGGTTGGTCGTGTTGGATTTCTACTATAGTCCCAAGATCAATTTAAGCATTTAAACATGTGAATATAACAAAGTTAAGTTGCGGAAATACTCATTTTGATCGGATTTGCGATGCTTCGAACAACAAAAATTGCTCCTCCTTGAAGCTCACGGCTTTGGCTCTCTTTGATGCTCCATGGATGATCTCCAATCTCCAAGCTTTATCAATGGATTCCATGCTCAAGGGTTTGTTTCCCTATCACCTTTGAATGACTCTTTAGTGTGCTAGCACTCGGAAAAATTTGCCGCAAATCCTTCCTTAAGCTTCTTGATATTCTCGGCCAAGCCAAGAAAATAAGAAAGAAAATGGACCTTGGCCGAAACTTGAGAAGAGATAGGAGGAAGATGAAGTTGTGTGTTTAGTTTTTGATTTTTAAAAAAGAAATACCAATTACACTTTCCAAAAAATGTACAAGCCATTAAAAGCCTTCAATCAACTATTCACATCAATCAATGATGACAAGCATCACTTCACTCAAAGTGATGTGACTTCCATCACTTGATTGACTAGTGATTTGACGTTTGATGTGACTAGTGGGCCCCACTTGATTCGAAATACGAGTGGGCCCGCAAACACTCTCGGGCTCGGGTTCGCTAATTCTGAATTAACGAATTTTCCGTTGCGATGTAATTAAATCCAATCTAATTTCGTATAATATATCGAATATATTATTTTATCGATTAATTCCAAATTAATCGTTCTCTCTCTTTAAATAATATTTTATCCCAGATAAAATATCTCCGTAATTAATCCCAGATTAATTTTCTCTCTCTATTAATTAATCCCAGATTAATAATGTGCGAGTCATACGTCATCGGTGAATCTTCGGGAAGCGACCCATGAGATCCCCGGATATGTTGGAAGAAAATCCGGTCGTCGGACTATCCGAACACGTACGTACCTAGTACTATGTTTTTACCGATTTACAAGACATGGTTGGCTTCTAGCAAAGCACCGTGCCTACCCAATTCTCCAGAAATATTCTTAAAGGAATATGTAATCTTTATCAGGCATAGTATACGTAGTATTGCGGCGATCCAGTATCGAATTTCACGTGCTAGGCCTGGGGCTGGAATTGTGTATGCCCCGTACGAAGCACATATCGGATCTCTGGTAACTAGTTTCTATAATCAGATAAACATGACCTAGTCATATTATCGAGATTGCTGCAGCATAAAAGAGCACCAGTTCCGTATCCTACGTGATCATCATCTCCACTATGATTGGAGTGATACTTCCATCTTGACATCACATCCAATACACTACGATTCTCAATATACCCAGAAAAGGCGTACACAGAACCTGTTAAAGCCCTGGATGACCAAAACCAAAGTATATTGATTGTCGCAAGTATTAGCGGTGCAAGTCTCAGGTTAAGACCAAATACACCTACCCTGATTCGGACTTCCATAGACACATAGTCATACTACCAATGGAATTCCGAGGGGTCTATCCAGAGCGAAGCTGTTTCCGTACCATCGGTAAACACAACCTCCTATTACACTTGCATGAGTATCCAATACCCAATATATGAGAACTATGCCGTTATGCTCCCACAACGCGCACAAGTGTAATACTAGTCTATTCCGCATTATCGATGTCCAATCTCGATAATACTACGACTAGGATATTTAATGATTAAACCTTCGTGGATTGATACTATCTCATATCATCTCAATCTGGAACTAATCATAAGGACCTTTTATCATTTATATATCTTGGTAATCCAATTACAAATGATAAAAGACCAATTTCCTTTGTCACATAGTTAATTTGTACAACAACACCATGTTCTGTACAAAAAATAAACATAGTATTTTAAATATCCATCCGCATATCATTATTAAATTTATTTACGCGCCTTATTATGTTTTTTAGAATGCATGTTTAAGGGTGTATAATGAGACCTTAACAAAGATAATTAATTGATTGCCAATACGCGAAAAACCCTCAACATATATTAAGCGTTTTCCTTCCATTGAGTGATTCTTACTCAAGATCCAAGATTGGCACTGGTTTGTTGGCCAAAGTCAATACATTTTTCCATCACATATGTGTTTGAATCATGAAGGCTTTGTTCCATATCGCATGTCTTGTCCAAGTTGTGATTTGTTGGCCAAAGTCAAGATCACTTCTTGTCCATCGACATCGATTACGAAGCTTTCCAAAGTCAATGGGTCCCGCATAACTGGAATCATTAAGTTTGTTGTGCCAAAGCCAAGGCTTAATTGATTCAAAGGAAAGAGGTTAGGGAATATATTGGATATATTGGCATATATAAGATATATGTTTCGGACTTGGATGTCCACCTACTGGATCTAGGAATTGGATGAGATCCAATTTATCTTAGAGATCTACCTAGTTAAATATCATACAATTTGTTGGCCAAAGTCAAGGTTGTGTGTTATTTAATGGGATCCTAGCCCACTAGGAAACAAGGTTTCCCGAGTACTCAACAGAGGGTTAGAGGCTCACCGAAAAATAGTGGGAGGCAAGTATAAGATTAACCCGCCCCAGCTTTCGAGTAGAGACTGTAAGATCAAATCTATGGATGTCTCGACCTCGTATGTAATGCCCAGCTAACCTAGCTGTTAAATGTCAGCAATCATCTGCAACACCTAGTGCTTGACAGATGTATCCTCTGACATACGCGAGCGAAATAACTTCTTTTGCAATTCATACTTCTGAGATCTAAGATTAGATCTGTGAAGATCCTTTAATTTCAACATCATACTATAAGGATCCAATCCTTTGTTCTGACAACGAAATTAAGGAGTCATTGCGGCAAGCATGACAGATTGAGCACTAAAGTTATCATCACCATGAGTCTTCCTAAGCTCATGCTCTACTATTTGCTCAACTCCGGGCTCAGGCCAGAGAGGTTTCTCTATCCAATATGGTAACTTCTCAGCTCCCAGGACTATCCTGAGATTCATTTCCCAATCTAGAAAATTGTGTCGTTAAAGATATTTTTCACCTAGGATTATGTCATTTGACGCTAATCTTTCCAGTTATATTGATTAATATAGTCCAACTGTCCAATCAATGATTTTGGGTACAATCAAATGTAATGATTACTATAGTCCAACTATATAATCAACTACAAATGATTTGTTACATTCAAATATAATGATTACTATAGTCCAACTATATAACCAACTACAAATGAAGTAGTGTGTTGTACAGTCTAACTGTTCAACGAAAGCAATATTAAATATTAGTCCAACTAATATATTTATAACAATGATCAATTAAATAAAAGAGCGCGTATTGGCAAGTATTTAAACAAAATTACAAATTTAATACTTGCCTCCCACTATTTTTCGGCCAGCCTTTAACTCTCTGTGGAGTACTCGGGAAACCTAGTTTCCTAGTGGGCTAGAATCCCGTTAAATAGCACACAATCTTGACTTTGGCCAACAAGCTGTATGAAACTTAACTATGTAGATCTCTAAGATCAATTGGATCCCATCTAATTCCTAGATCTAATAGGTGGACCTCCAAGTCCGAAACATATATCCAATATATTCAATATTTTGCCTAATATTTTTCCTCTAAATCAACTAAGCCTTGGCTTTAGCTCAACAAGCTTAATGATTCTAGTTAAGCGCGACCCATTGACAGTGTGTGAAAGATTCGTAATCGAGGTCGATGAACAAGAAGTGACTTTGACTTTGGCCAACAAGTCACAACTGCCCAAGACACGCGATATGTAAGAAAGCTTATGTGGTTCAAACACATTCGCGATGGACAAAGGTCTTGACTTTGGCCAACAAACCAATGCCAATCTTGGATCTTGAGAGAGAACCACTCAATGGAAGGAAAAACGCTTAATATTGAATGATGGTTTTTCACGTAAATTGGCAACCAATTTATTATGTTTGATTAGGTCTCATCATACACCCTTAAGCATGCATTCTAAAAGCATAATAGGGCGCGAAATTAATTAATAATGATATACGGATGGATATATAACAAACTTTATTCCTAGAACAAATCTCTCACGTTCCTCTCTCCCGCTAGCACTATTCGTACTTCTACCGAATTACATAATACTTCTAAAGAAACCTCATTTACATTAAGGGGAATTGGTGAGAAGAGAAATACAATGAGAAAATAGATAATAGGTTGGACACGCAGGTCCAATTTAATAAATTCTAAATTTATTACAATAATTTCCAAAATTGCATTCACCCTTCTAATATTCATCCGATATACATTATTCATACAATACATCCAAGTATTCACAAAAAGCATGTTATTCAATCAATCTAATCCAATTAATTATTCTTTGAATTAATGACCATCCAATGTTCAAACAACGATTTGATTTGCACGAGTCCAACTCGTTTAAGAATAAATACTCAAAGTACGTATTCTTGAATTTTATCGAACTACAATTTTAAATCCAATTTAAATTGTATCCAATACTAATTCATATTTAATTCCAAATTAAATAATTACACTTATTAATAGTGCATTTTAGACTTAGATTCTAAATCCAATCTTGATGGGTCTCAAAGGCCCAATTAACATCCAATGTCAATTTAATTAAAGTCCAATGGGCTTTTAATTAATTCTTAAGGCATGGGCTTTGGCCAATATTGATCAAACCCAAATGCCAAATCCCAATTAAGGAATCACCCTTTTTGCCAAAAATCAATTTAGGCCCAATTAAATTGTTTAAAGGCCCAATTGTCATAGTTGGACTTTATGGAAATGGTTTTAGGCCCAATTGGATCCAACCTAATTGTCTTAAACCAAACTTGGTCCAACCAAGCCCATTAAGCCCAATTACAACAATTAAATTAATACATTGTTCCAAATTACATATTAATCCAATTCAAGTGTAATTAAAATAATTAATCAACTAATCTAATGTTTCCAAAACAATAATTAATCCAATTAATCATGCTCAACATTTCCAATTCATGTCCAACAAAAATTGAAGAAAAATCAATTTATAACATTCTTATCATGCTCACGATAATTTGGCATAAACATATCCAATTTTGATTTCAATCTAATTAAATCAACAATCAAAATACATATTATGCCATAAACTCATCCAATAGTCAAATTAAAAAAAAAATCACCATGATGCATGCTAGGGTAGTGTTCGGCCAAGCTAAGGAAATTAGGGAAAAATTTATCCAATTCATTTTCTCAATTCCTAAGATGCATAAATCTAATTCATCATCATCCAAGCTCAACCAAACAACCAATTTGAAGAAATCATACTCCAAACACAAAAACCCGAAATTAAAGTATATGAACCCTAGATTTTCAAATCAAACTTAGGACCCTCTGATACCATTGTTAGTGTTCCTAGAACATGCCAAGGATCTCTAAGAGTGATTTGTGTGTGAATAAATCAAAGAGAGTTGCAGAATTACTCACATTGATCGGATGAATTTCAAGACTTTTCTTTGTATTTCGGAAGCTCCAAGCTTTGTGTTTGCATTCCAAACTCATGGATTGGTTTCCCTATCACCTTCATTTGTCTATTTGAAGTGCTAGCTTTGTAGAATTTTGCAACAAAGTTCCATGGGAGAGAAAGCAAGGTCACGATTTTGTGAAGAAATATAAGAGTGAATAGTAGTCCAACTAGTTTCCAAAACTAAATTGACTTCTTTATATATTAGGTTGAGTGTTGGTTTAGGTTTGAGTGTAGAAAAAACAATCCAAGCTTTCACTCAACCAATTACCAAATTCCATCAAATGTCAAACACATTGATCTAAGTTGGTGGGCCCCACTTTAAATTCCAAATTTAAGTCAGACAATCCAACATGCAACTTCGCTCGGGCCCGGGTTCGTTTAATTTCGAATTAAACGAATTTGCCGTTGCGACTGAATTAAATCCAATTTAATTAAATAATTATGCCATGCAAAATTATTATTAAAGTCGCTTATGAATTAATTCTAAATTAATTCGTTCGCTTGAATTAAAATCCAATTTTAATTCCGTGTTGAAATCTAATTTCAATTAATATATCTAATATATTATTTTAGCCCAATTAAATAAATTAAATAGAAAAATCTAATTTAACTATTAAATTTATTTTGCCGATTAATTCCAAATTAATCGCGCTCTCTCTTATAGTCGAATTTATCCCAGATTAATTCTTGACGCAATTAATCCCAGATTAATTTTCTCTTTGGTAATTAATCCCAGATTAATTTATTGCCGTAATTAATCCCAGATTAATTTTCTCTCACATAATTAATCCCAGATTAATTTTGTTCAAGTCAAATCTAATCGGTGAATCTTTGGGAAGCGACCCAAGAGATCCCTGGATATGTTGGCAGTAAATACGGTCATCGGACTATCCGAACACGTGCGTACCCGGTACCACGTTCTTACCGATTTACAAGACGTGGTTGGCTTCTAGCAAAGCACTCTGTCTGCCCAATTCTCCAGAAATATTCTTTAAAGGAATATATAATCTTTATCAGACATAGTATAATAAGTATTGCGTATTACGATCCAGTATCGGATGTCACATGCTAGGCCTAGGGCTGGAATTGTGTCTGCCCCATACAAAGCATTTATCGGATCACTGGCAACCAGTCTCTGTAATCAGATAATCATGACCTAGTCATATTATCCCGATGACTGCAGTACTTAAAAGTACCAGTTTCGTATCCCTGCGTGATCATCATCTCCATATGACTGAGGTGATAACTCCATCTTGATATCACACCCAATACACTACGATTCTCAGTATACCCAGAAGAGGCGTACACAGAACCTGTTAAAGCCCCGGACGACCAAAACCAAAGTATACTGATTTTCGCAAGTATTAGCGATGCAAGTCTTAGGTTAAGACCAAATACACCTACCCTGATTCGGATTCCCATGGACACATAGTCATACTACCAATGGGATTCCGAGGGGTCTATCCAGAGCGAAGCTGTTCCCGTACCAGCGGTAAACAGAACCTCATATCACACTTGCATAAGTATCATATACTTAAATATATGAGAACTATGTCGTTAAGGTTCCATAACACGCACAAGTGTAATACTAGCCTATTCCGCATTATCGATGTCCAGTCTCGATAATACTACGACTAGGGTTATTTAATGATTAAACCTTTCGTGGATTAATACTGTCTCATATCTTATTAATCTGGTACTAATCATATGGAATTTTATTATTTATATATCCAGGTAATCCAATTACAAATGATAAAAGAGCAATTTCTTTTGTCACATAGTTAATTTTTTACAAGAACACCATGTCCTTTACAAAATAGTGATGTTATGGGTCATAATTATCCAACAATTTCGCCATTTGTTTTGGTAAATTTGATTAGGACCTGGAGTGCTCGCGAAGCCAAGTAAGTAACTCATGCAATGAGTGCTTGAATAATTTATTGATGTTTTAAATATATATGATTGACATGTTTAATAGATAAGAGATATTCTTGAAAATATAGTTCGAGGTTACACATCGTAAGGATAAACGACCACAACTAGTATGGAACTTTGTTACTGATATGATATGAAATAAAGTATGAAATGAGCTCAATGTTTGTGTGAATCTATGGATGTATGAAATTTTAAGAATCGGTAACTATATGTATACGTTATGTAAATGTATAGTATATAATCATGTATACGTATATGCATAAGATGTTAAGATATGTATAGGTTGGGTATACGAAATCGGTAAATGGAACAAATCATGTTTTCTAAATTGGTATAAGCTAAGCTCTTTAATGGGTAAAGTACGTGTACGAATGGATATGTTTATGAATGAATGTTTGTTGTGATATTTTATATCGTACCGCAAGTGTACGGTGTCAAGTTTTAGTAAAAATTAGTGAAAGAGTGTCGAACCCACATGGATTGTGTTAACTCCCACTAAGTACTATAATTGGTAATCATAACTTTATTTAGAAAACAATTTATAAAGATTAAACTAAATAAATAAGATATAAAGATATTTGAGTATGAGAGCCAATATTAGAGAGATTTTAAGTCCAATTTCACATAACTATCCCCTATGTAATTGTTATGCCATTCAACTCTTATCCAATTGCTTTGTTTATAAGTCCAGAGTCCTAAAGTATTAAGTCCCTCTCCCGAGTAACAGTGAAAATATTCTTAATTGCAGACTTCGATATCCCTATAAAAATCTAGCAATCAATAACTCATTACGCCTTATGATTCTGTATTAATGACTTCAAAGAAACTCATATATCCTCCAAGACTCTTTAAGATTCCTAGGTTATATCCTCTAGATCTATTCAAAACCCCCTCTCCCGAGTGATAGATTTCAAACATTCATCATTATATTTGTGGCGAGCAAACACAAAGCATTAAACGCAAAAAAATATAAATAAACTTAAATCAAATTTTATATGAATTAAAATAGCAAAACAACACATAAGTTCAAGCATCAATTACATCATCATCCTCTAGAATTATTGAGTAGTTTATGACTAAAGATTAAAATAATTACAATAAAGTCATGAACATGGAAATCATTAGAGTTCTGAGGAAGAAATAAGATGATAAAACCCAAATTGAATCCCTACCTCTTCGGATGTCAACGTCTTTGTCTCTTCTTGTCTCTCTTCAATCCTCCTCTTTGAAGCTCTCTAAAAATATGTGTTTTATGACTTTATGTTTTGTATTTGGCCTCTCCTCTGAGTCTTGGACGAGCTTATCTATTTATAATAAAGCCTTGGTTCATTGGTACATGAAAACACTAAGATTTTATGATTTTGGGGATACGGGGCGCCGCGACATTGGTCTTTGGGAGCCGCGACACCCAACTCGCGGGTGCAATGTTTGGGACTGGTTTTCCTGACGGCGCCGCAGTACCCAAAGACCAGCATCGCAGTGCCAGTTCATACAATTGACTATATCTCACCGAGTACATGTAAATAGATATATTATGGGTCCTGTAACTCTTTCTAGATCAAAAGTTATAGCCTTTTTAAATTCAGTGCACAGCCGATGCTGATTTTGCAGGTTCTTGAGTCTGATGCTCTTGATAGGTCCCGAAATATGCGTATTTGCTCCATTCTTGATGTTCTAATGCTTCCAATAAATAAAACATAAAAGAATTACAAAATATATTAAATGACACGGAATCTAACAAAATAGTAAGCTAAGAATGCCAGAATATGTGGGTATAAACCACACTTATTAAACACCCCCAAAATTAAGATTTTGCTAGTCCCGTGCAAAAGACAAAATAAGAACTAAATAAATAAATTAATAAAATTAACTAGGCCACTTTCGTAGGGATCACGATTGCATTTAGCATATGCAACAAGCCTTTAAACCCCTATGTGACCTTAGTGGACGAGTTATAGTCTCGTGAGGGCTTACAGCGACGATACCCACAAACGTCATTCATACACAATCATGCAAAAATAGAAAACAAAAAAAATAGTCTCGATAATTATGCATATTATTGTCCTAAAAAAATGCTTATCAATGAAATCATAGAACCTTCAAAGTACTCAAATGCGACTTAAATACAAGTTCTTGAATAAACCATCTAAGCCAGACTCACAGTGTGTGTGTGTAAAGGTTCATTTATAGCTCGACTCATAAGTAAGCTAACTCGATGATTTCGTCTCAAAATTGAGATCTGATGGGTCAAACCAACCTAGAGATCTCAAATTAACTCTGTACTTGCTTTTCTTTGCCCGGTATGGTAAATTTTTTTTTTCATTTCAAATTTTTTTTCAACACACCTACCCTTTAAGTTAGCATTTCTCCTCATGGTGGTTCTAGCACTCGCCCATGGGTAGCTTCACGCTTATCGGTTAAAGATGGTTTCTTTTTTTTCTTATCATACCATACATCATAATACTAGTATATTAAGATAGATATCTAAGCAAATAGTCATTCATCAGCGAATAATTTCTTCAACTAGTCACTTTTCCAACTACTTAAGTTCTTGCTGCTAAAAACCTATTATTAAGTGCTTACGAGTCTAACCTAGATCATCTACTCAAGGCATCAGATAAAAATCAATTGAGACTTATCCGTTCTAAAACTTCGTCTAAAGCAAACAAAATTCATCATTAGACTTAATGATTTACTATTAAGGAATAAAAAATAATTTTTTTTTTATTTTTTTAACAGGAACTAACACTACATGCACACACCCCAAACTTAAAACTTGCATTGTCCTCAATGAAAGATAAACAGAAAGAAACAAAATTAAGGAACAACACTACCGTGCATGGAGTTGATCAGGTTCCTACTGGTCAGAATTTGGTTGCGCGGGTTTTGTGTGTCTCGTGCTACCTGCATAAATAGCATGCAAAACGAATAAATAAACAAATAGCACACAATAAAATAAAAATTAAAAATAAAGAAAATAATAATAAAACAAATGCAAAGGTTGCCTCCCCGGTAGCGCTAAGTTTAACGTCTTTAGCCAGACGCAACCACCCAAATGGTGGTCATGGTAGCTTCTTCTTTTGTATCCACTGATTGCTTTGACATGAAAAAGATAGCTTGGCAGCTGTGGCAGTTTATCCAAATACCCCTTACTATTGCTTGGTCATGGAGGAAGTAATCTGCGCAATCTGTGTTTCAAAGGACTTCATTGTGGCCCTGATATTTTCCATGTGTGTCTCAATATTGTTCAACCTTCCTTCATTCTTCTCAAACCTCGCTGAAGTATTAGCAACAAATAAGCTCATGAAATCTTCCAAGGAAGATTTCTGCTCAACTTTTTGATAGTCAAAACCAGATGAAGGTTGCAAGGTATTCTCTGTATTAGCATATGACTGGTTTGGATGACAGCGGTTAGCATGGGATTGCCTCTATAGCTGTTGAAGTTTCAATTGTTTACATATTGGACTTGCTCAAAGTTCGCGTTTCCTTCCAATAACAGCATATTTGTAGCCGCCACTGATTCAATAGATGCTTGTGCTCGTGGATTTGTGAGGGTTGCTACTTGAGTAGATATGATGGAAATTTGAGCTGTTAGTGCCACAAGAGGGTTCACTTCATGTATTCTAGCCACTTTGGTCACCGTAGCGCGTTCACTTGGCCATTGAAAATGGTTAATGGCCATTTCTTCTAACATATTGTAGGTGTCCTCAGTTGATTTCTTGAATAGAGCTCCCCTAGCTGCTGTATCAACCACAGTCCTATTCGAACTATTCAGCCCATTATACAACAATTGAATCTGGATCCAGTCTGCATAACTGTGTTGTGGGCATAATCGTAGTAAATCCTTAGAGCGCTCTCTTGCTTCATACAAACTCTCAGTCTCCAGTTGCTAAAATATACTAATTTTTGCCCTTAACTAAGCTGATTTAGCTAGTGGGAAGAATATCTCAAGAAATTTTGTGGCCATATCTTGCCATGTCATGATACTCCCCATCTGTATTGATTGAAGCCAATCCCACACTTTATCCCGTAAAGAGAATGAGAATAAGCGTAGCTTGATAGCCTCTTTACTCACGCCATTCATCTTTATGGTATCTGCGATCTCCAGGAACATCCTTAAGTGCAAGTTGGGATCTTCTACAACTGAACCCCCAAACTGATTCCTTTGTACAATGTTGATCAATGCAGGTTTTAACTCAAAATTGTTGTCATTGATTGGTTGATGGGCAATCCCATAATAGGTATCATCAATGACCGGTTTGAAGTGATATCTTATTGCCACCTAACGTGGGTTGATCTCTCTGTTTTCAGCCGTCATTGCTTCTTTTTTAATATTCATTTCTTTCCTTAGTCTCCTCGCTGTTCTTTCTATTTCAGGATCAAACAGGAGCGAGTTGAGACTTGTGGATCTTCACATTCACTGAAGCACCGAAAGAAAAAGAAAAAATCAATAAACAAAATAAATACAAAAACACAAAATAAATACAAAACAAAAATAAACCAAAAATAAAAATAAAAATCTAAAGTAAAGCTAAGATTAGTTGGTAATAGTTTTAATGTGAATTAAACAAACAATCCCCGATAACGGCACCAAAAACTTGTTGTGATATTTTATATCGTACCGCAAGAGTACGGTGTCAAGTTTTAGTATAAATCAGTGAAAGTGTGTTGAACCCACATGGATTGTGTTAACTCGCACTAAGTACTATAATTGGTAATCATAACTTTATTTAGAAAACAATTTATAAAGATTAAACTAAATAAATAAGATATAAAGATATTTGAGTATGAGAGCCAATATTAGAGAAATTCTAAGTCCGATTTCACCTAACTATCCCCTATGGAATTGTTATGCCATTCAACTCTTATTCAATTGCTTTGTTTATAAGTCCAGAGTCCTAAAGTATTCACTCATTCTCCCGAGTAACAGTGAAAATATTATTAATTGCATACTTCTATATCCCTATAAAAATCTAGCAATCAATAACTTATTACGCCTTATGATTATGTATTAACGACTTCAAAGAAACTCATATATCCTCCCGGACTCTATAAGATTCCTAGGTTATATCCTCTAGATCTATTCAAAACCCCCTCTCCCGAGTGATAGATTTCAAACATTCATCATCATATTTGTGGCCAGCAAACACAAAGCATTAAACGCAAAAGAATATAAATAAACTTAAATCAAACTTTATATGAATTAAAATAGCAAAACAACACATAAGTTCAAGCATCAATTACATTATCATCCTCTAGAATTATGGAGTAGTTCATGACTAAAGATTAAAACAACTACAATAAGGTCATGAAGATGGAAATCATTAGAGTTCTAAGGAAGAAATAAGATGATAAAACCCGAATTCAATCCCTTCTTCTTCGGATGTCAATGTCTTTGTCTCTTCTTGTCTCTCTTCAATCCTTCTCCTTGAAGCTCTCTAAAAATATGTGTTTTATGACTTTATGTTCTGTATTTGGCCTCTCCTCTGAGTCTTGGACGAGCTTATCTATTTATAATAAATCCTTGGTGATTTTGGGGGCTACGGGGCGCCGCGGCGCTGGTCTTTGGGCGCTGCGGCGGCCAACTCGCGGGTGCAATGTATGGGATTGGTTTTGCTGAGGGCGTCGCGGCACCCAAAGACCAGCGCCGCAGCGCCAGTGCGTATATTTGACTAGATCTCATCGAGCACATGTAAATCGATATATTATGGGTCTCTTAACTCTTTCTAGATCAAAAGTTATAGCCTTTTTAAATTCAGTGCACAACTGATGCTGGTTTTGCTGTTTCTTGAGTCTGATGCTCCCGATATCTCGAAATACGTGTATTTGCTCCATTCTTGATGTTCTAATGCTTCCTACAAATAAAACATAAAAGAATTACAAAATATATTAAATGACACGGAATCTAACAAAATAGTAAGCTAAGAATGTCGGAATAAGTAGGTATAAACCACACTTATCAATGTTTTTGATAGGAATTCTAGAGATAAAGTGCATTTGATAGGAAAGTAAAACACATTTAAATTGTTAAAGCCTATGGTATCGGAATTCGAAGTGATAAGTATGTTCATATGTTTGATGTATATATATATATGTATATCGAATGATAAACAATATTTGACATGTATGTGTTGTGTATGTGAGATTGTGTCTCGTGATATGTGTGCACGTGTGTATGTTAATTGGTTGATAATGTGAGATTGTGTCCCGTGATATGTGTGCACGTGTGTATGTTAATTGGTTGATAATCTCGGGTTGTAGTAGTCGGGCTAGTTAGGAATCCGTTCGGACGACATTCATCTCATACCTATTTTAAAATAGATAATGAGTCACGTATGAGCATTGTATACAAAAGCCAGCCTTATATGTGTGTTTTATGATTATGTACTTTGTGGTGAATTGGTTGTTATGTGTGCTTCGTGATTGGTTGTTTTATGATTATACGTATGTCTGAGTGTATGTACGTGTATGATAAAACTCGTAACATATACAAATAATGTATGTTTATGTGGAATGAATGATTTGAAAACTGATGTGAATATCAGATGTTTTAAAGTGTGTTTGATAAGTTATATTGGTACGAATATATTTCTAAGAATTCTGTAAGTGTGTTTGCATGAATATAAGAGAAATGTGTTATACGTATGTGTAAATGCATATGAATCCTGAATGTAAAGCTATTGTAAGGCTATCATGATTAAAGTAAGTGAAAGAAAGATTTTAATCAAATTGAAGGAAGCTTATTAGATTTTCCGTTTTGATAATATTTCAAAGATGGATATTTGTGACAATGGTATATATGTATGATTTCACGTGTCATGCGATTGAAGTAAATTTGATATACTCCATGGCATTCGAGTTTTCCTTTTCATGCTTAGGATATTTTGACTTTTATATTGCCACATATATACATAAATAGATATGAGAGTTTGCATATGTAATAGATAAAATAGTTAGTTAAAAGCTGAATTTGTAACTTGGTAATGTTGGAAAGTTTCTAGTATGCTTAACTTTATGTTTTGTTGGTTGTATGAGCATTTACTTACTGAGTTTTATAACTCACACCAAACCAGTTTGCTAGTTTTGCATGTTGGCTACCAGACGGGTCAGCCACTTCAGCTTTGGAAGTCATGCTCGAGGCGCAGATCACCTAAACGGCAGTCACCTCGCAAGTGTCCTAGGAGAAATTTAGAAGTTTAAGAAGTTTAATATATTTTGTCATTGCTTTATTTGTCGTGCTCAGCACGCTGTCTGTGTGTGTATATATATATATATATATTAGTAAATGTTATTATTATTTATGATGGGGTGGGCACAAAGCATTGAGTGTTGATATATGATGTGGGCGGAGCCCTTAGGTGATGATTTTGTTTTATTGGTTTGGACCTGAGGTCCATTTAGATATATGATGTTTATTTTAGGTTCGTTTTGATGCTGGACTGAGATCCAGGTTGTCCAGTTTTTAGGATACATCATGCCGAATTTTCGATAAATTCTAAGGCTTATGGAGATGGGTCAATCATATCTCCTACCGGTAGCATCCTATCTCTGGCGGGGTGTTACATATATCGGTCACTATACAGGTGGACCTGCTCTGTTTGCAAGCTCTCTGGAACTGGCACACATCATACCGGTGTCATACCGGTCTTCCTAGAGATTGTATAGCCACTTGTACCGGCATGCATCATTTCGATCACCATATCAGTGAGTCTAACCCTTACATTCTTACTTAAACCGGCACGGACCATATCGATCCTCATACCGGTGTCCACAACGGAGAGCCCTGAGCCTTTGCATGCTCACTGGAACCGGTGATGACCACATCGGTCCATATACCGGTAACCATACCGGTCCCAACGGATATATTCAAATAGTAATATGGCCGTTGAGAGCCGTTGCTATACCAGACCGGCATACCGGTGTCTGGAGAATGACATAGTGGTCGCAGACAAGCAAGTTGGAGCAGTCTTCCAATTTTTTATAAATAGAGCCCCAATTCGTTTTTGCAAAGTTATAGATAGTTCATACATTTTATTCTAAGAAAAAAACAGAGAGTTTTATAAACCTTAATAATCTTACACTCTCATACATCAAGCTCCACACACTACACTTTCATATCTTAGTAGTGAGCTTAGAACACTTTGGTAAGCAACTCACATCTTGAATCTTCATTATCTTTATGAGTGCTCAAGTGTATTTCATAAATATTTTTATCAAACACTTGATTGTAAAGGTTCGTGAGTGAGCATACATAGAAAACTCATTGTAAGAGGTTTGTGAGTGAGCATTTATCTAAAACTCATTGTAAGAGGTTTGGAGTGAACCTAGTCACTAAAACTCTTGGTTGCGGGTGAGCTAGAGAAACTCGATTGTAAGTTGTGGACGCAACTTAGTGGAAATCTTCAAGCGCGGCTTGGGGGAATGGATGTAGGCATTGTTAGCTCAACCACTATAAATCACGATGTTATTTTCTCCATCTCTAACTCTTTAGTTATTGCAAGCTTTTATTTATATATATGTTTATCGTGTAGAAATTTGCATAGAGGTGATATTCTACAACAGAGAAAATTAACCTAAGGCTTAATCGGTAAAACTTGGTAAAATCGACAAAGATTTTAAATTCCATATTATTAGGCCACAACCCAATTCACCCCCTCTTGGGTATATAGAGTTTGGTTGTTGTATTGCTTGTAGGTATTTACAATTGGTATCAGAGCGAGGTATTCTCAAGAAAGATTTAACCGTCCGAGAATAGATCACAGCCTCTACAAGCAACTCGTCGAATCTTGCCGAAGGATTTTCAACTACTAGACCTCCCTTCTACAACGAAACTGATTACAACTATTGGATAATGAGGATGTTGAGCTACCTTCCAGCCGTTGATGTGCAATCCTTCAAAGTGATCACACAAGGTACAAGAATGCCAATGAAGAAGGATATCAATGATGTTGAGATTTCTAAGCCATATTTAGAATGAACCAATGAGGATTTCATGCAGGCCTCACAAAATTCTAAGGCACTCAACCAACTTATTTGTCCTATTGATCAGAGTCAAATAAATAAGTTTCCGGAATTTTGAAATACATATGAATTGTGGATGTCTTTGGAAATGATCAATGAGGGCACACGCCATATCAATGAGTCAAGAATCAACCAATTCATGTGTGAATTAGATAACTTCAAAATGGAAAGCGGTGAAGAGATTGATCAAATGATTTCAAGATTTACAATCATTATAAACCATCTAGGTGCTCTAGGGAAAATCATTGGACCAAGTGATCAAGTGAAGAAAATTCTTAGATCATTCCCTAAAGAGTATAGAAGCTACACTTCTTCCATCAAAGAAGCAAACGACATGAACACTTTGAAGTTAGATGATTTGGTCAGAAAATTGCTAGAATATGAGATGGAGATCAAAATGGATAACAAGGAAGAAGAATAAGAAAAGAATAAGAAGAGATTAGCCCTTAGGTCATTTGTGAGAAAAATGAATGATGATAGCTCAAATGATGAAAACGAACATAGTGATGATGAGTTGGCACACACGACAAATAAATTCAAGAAGTTCCTCAAATCCGAAAAGCTTAAAGGAAAATCAAGGGTTGATGAGAAGAAAGAAGAAAAAGGGCCGTGGAAGCACAAGAAATTAATTTGATATGAGTGTGAAAAACCGGTCATATAGCTACCGATTGCCCACTAAGGAAAATCAAAGGAAAATCCAAGAAGAAGGCAATGATAGCAACATGGAGTGATATCCGAGGACGAAATTGAAGAGAGAATAAATCTCGCATTTATGGCAATCGAGGATGATGACTTCTTTTTTGAAAGCGAAGAAGAAAATGTACATAACTCTCTTGAATATAATGAATTGCTAGATGTTTTTAATGAATTACATGAGTTATGTGAATTGCTCAAAAAGAAGAATAAAATGACTAAAAACGAGCATTCATTATTATTAAATGATCATACATTAACTATTGAGAAAAATGAAATGCCTGAAAAAGAAATCGCATTTTTAAATGATGAAAAGCTAGAACTTAATTAGAGTATATCTAACATACCATCTAGCTCAAAAACATGTGATTGCGAATCTATTTTAATGAAAATGTTTCATTAAATAAAAATATCATAGATTTACAAAATATAGTAGCAAAATTTACTTTGGAAAAGAAAAACTTTAATATGTTATTTGGATCCCAAAAATGTTCTTATAAAAGAGTAGGATTATGATATAGGTCTTACATCAAAAGAAAATTTTTGAAGAATTATTTTTTAGAGGAATCTAATTCTCATTCAAATGTTGCTATTAATAAAAATATCACATGTCATGCATGCAACAAGAAATGCCACAAAATTTTTGAGTGTATAAACAAAAATGTGAAAGTAAATGCATGGATTCCTTAAGGAATCAAAATTAACCCCCCACGGACCCAAGAAGGTTGGGTGCCGAGATGTACTTAAATAATTTTAAAGAGGGAGCTTTAGGAATGGATCTTAATGAGAAATGTAAAATGATCCCAAAGACTCAAAAGAGATGAGGAAAGAGCTCAACAAGAAAGAATATCAAATGTTATCCTAAAAAATAAATGAATTTGATAATTGGTGGATTCGTCACTAAAGTGACAACGATAAAAGGTAAAATTCGTACTTACGGAAATATTGGTACCATTTCCTCCAACTTGAATAAGTATGCTTATTTTAATTGGAAAATTGAATTTGATCTAGGAGCATACTAATGATTAGGCAAATTGTATTTAAATTGGTATTTCTTTTGGTATCATTCTATAGCTTAATCATTTTATTAACCTTATTTAATATCATTTAGAATCACTTAAGAAATATTGAGTTTATGATATATGTGATCCTTTTTATTTAATATGCCTTGCCATTGAATATAAATTGTTTGAGAATGAAATGCATGGACATTTGAATTAATTTGAGTGATTTTGATTATCTATGTTTAATTTTTTACATTATATGGCAATAGAGGAGAAATGAATGACAATGACAAATGCGTATGCTTATAAACTTTGATATGTCTTATCACACATTTAAATTGGTATCTCAAGAACTTAATTTTTGCTTCTCCACTCTTTTTGATAATTTTAAAGGGGGAGAAATCATATAAATGAGATTAAAATTTGTGTTACCCTCACTCTAGTACTAAGGGGAAGAAAATGTGTACTAATGTGTTTGTCTAAGTTTTATAGAGGAATATTGAAGACACACATTGAGGAGGAGCTAATATTGAGGGGGAGTAAAATCGTCAACAATTTATACTCTCAAAGCTTCACAAGTTTTAAAGGTTGCCATCATAAAAAATGGGGAGATTGTTAGCGAAATATTCTCAAGATGAATTTTGATGACGTCAACACATGAAGTCTTCGACTCATATTAGCGAGACATTACAAACAGATGTCGAAGCACGTTGGTTGTGAAGAGCGTGAATGTGAAGACTAGCAACATAAAGAAGAAAATCTTGTTTAGTCTTAGCTTAGGCTTTACATGTAATGTGAATTATTTATCTAAGTACCTAAGCTCATAGGACACATGCACATTCATATATATGTATTAGGCTCATGTGAAAAATATTTTAAACCTTCAAATCTTGCATTTTGTTTGAGACTGGCATATCGGTCCCATATCGGTCACCATATCGGTAGACCTGCTCTGTTTGTAAGCTCTCTGGAACTGACACACATCATGCCAGTGCCATACCAGTCTACCATACAGGTTTTTCTGGAGATTCTATAGCCACTAGAACCGGCATGCATCATTTCGGTCACTTTATCGGTGAGCCTAACCCTTGCATGCTTACTGAAACCGGTACGGCCCATACCGATCCTCATACCGGTGTCCACACCGATGAGCCCTTAGCCTTTGCATGCTCACTGGAAGCAGTGAGGACCATACCGATCCACATACCGGTAACCATACCAATCCCAACAGATATATTCAAACAGTAATATAGCCGTTAAGAGCTGTTGGTATGCCAGACCGACATACCAGTGTCTGGAGACCTGCATACCGATCGTAGATAGGCAAGTTGGAGCAGTCTTCCATTTTATTATAAATAGAGCCCCAATTAATTTTTGTAAAGTTAGAGAACCTTCATACATTTTATTCTAAGGTATAAACGGAGAGTTTTATAAACCTTTATAATCATACACTCTCATACATCAAGCTCCACATACTACATCTTCATATCTTAGTAGTGAGCTTAGAACACTTAGGTAAGCACCTCACATCTTGAGTCTTCATTATCTTTGTGAGTGCTCAAGTGTATTTCATAAATATTTTTATCAAACACTTAATTTTAAAGGTTTGTGAGTGAGCCTACTTAGAAAACTCATTGTAAGAGGTTTGTGAGTGAGCCTTTATCTAAAACTCATTGTAAGAGGTTTGGAGAGAACCTAGTCGCTAAAACTCTTGGTTGCAAGTGGGCCACGGAAACTCGATTGTAAGTTATGGACTCAACTTAGTGGAAATCTTCAAGCGCGGCTTGGGGGAGTGGACGTAGACATTGTTGGCCGAACCATTATAAATCACGGTGTTATTTTTTCTATCCCTAACTCTTTACTTATTGCAAGATTTTATTTATATATATGCTTATTGTGTAGAAATTTACATATAGGTGATATTCTACAATAGAGAAAATTAACCTAAGGCTTAATCGGTATACCTAGGTAAAATCGGCAAAGATTTAAATTTTGTATTATTATTCCATAACCTAATTCACCCCCCCTCTTGGGTATATAGAGTTTCATTGTTGTATTTGTAGGTAAATTCAATTGGTATCAGAGCGAGGTATTCTCAAGAAAGACTTGACCGTCCGAGAATAGATCATGACCTCTACTAGCAACTCATCAAATCTTGCTGAAGGATTTTCAACTACTAGACCTCCCTTCTACAACGAAATCGATTACAACTATTGGAAGATGAGGATGTTGAACTACCTTCTAGCCGTTGATGTGAAATCCTTCAAAGTGATCACAAAAGGTACCAGAATGCCAATGAAGAAGAAAATCAATGGTGTTGATATTCTTAAGCAACATTTAGAATGAACCAATGAGGATTTCATGCAGGCCTAAAAAAATGCTAAGCCACTCAACCAACTTATCTGTGCTATTGATCGGAGTCAAATAAATAAGCATCCGGAATTTGGAAATGCATATGAATTGTGGAAGCCTTTAGAAATGATCAATGAGGCACAAGCCATGTCAATGAGTCAAAAATCAACTGATTCATGTGTGAATTAGATAACTACAAAATGGAAAGTGTTGGGTTCCTAGAACATGCCAAGGATCTTCTAAGTCATGATTAGTGTGAATACTAAAAGAAGTTGTGGAAAAAACTTACATTGATCGGTTGGATGGATGTATGAAGTTCAAAGCTTTTTGGTGTTGGTGAAGAGCTCCAAGCTTTCCCTTGTGTTCCAAACTCTAGGATTGGTTTCCCTAACACCTTGAATGACTCATTGAAAGTGCTAGCTTGAAGAAATTTTGAAACAAAATTTCAAAGGGGGAGAGGGAAGCTCACGGCAATGGTGAGGGAGAGAGAGAGATTTTCAAGTTTTTGTGTTGTGTAATTGATTTCCGAAATCCAATTACCATTTACCAAAAATCCAATTAGGTAAATATCATTCCAAATGAATAAAATAATGCAAAGTGTGTTGGTTGGTGTTGGTGTGTAAAACAAGCCATCCAAGATTTGATTTAATCATCAACCACTTCCATCACTAGTCAAACTAGTTGATGTAAGTCAAATGGGTCCCACTACTTGTAAATTCCGAATTTAAGTCGAACAATCCAACATGTGACTTCACTCGGGCTCGGGTTTGTTTAATTTCGAATTAACGAATTTGTCATTGCGACATTATTATTAAAGTCGCAAACGAATTAATTCTAAATTAATTCGTTTGCCCGAATTAAAATCCAATTTTAATTCCTCATTGAAATATAATTTCAATAAATATATCGAATATATTATTTAATCGATTAATTCTAAATTAATCATTCTCTCTCTTCTATTCGAATTTTATCCCAGATAAATTCTTGCCGTAATTAATCCCAGATTAATTTTCACTCTCTTATAATTAATCCCATATTAATTCTGTTCGAGTCAAACGTCATCGGTGAATCTTTGGGAAGTGACCCATGAAATCTCTGTATATGTTGGCAGTAAATCCGGTCGTTGGACTATCCGAACACGTGCGTACCCCGTACCACGTTCTTACCGATTTACAAGACATGGTTGGCTTTTTGCAAAGCACCGTGCCTACCCAATTCTCCAGAAATATTCTTTTAAGGAATACATAATCTATACCAGGCATAGTATACTAAGTATTGCATATTACGATCCAGCATCGGATGTCACATGCTAGGCCTGAAGCTGGAATTGTGTCTGCCCCGTACGAAGCATATATCGGATCACTAGCAACTAGTCTCTTTAATCGGATAATCATGACCTTGTCATATTATCCCAATAGTTGCAACATAATAGAGTACCAGTTATGTATCCCTGCGTGATCATCATCTCTATATGACTGAAGTGACACTTCCTTCTTGACATCACACCCAATACACTACGATTCTCAATAAACCCAGAAGAGGCGTACACAGAACCTGTTAAAGTCCCGGACGACCAACACCAAAGCGTATTGAGTTTCGTAAGTATTAGCGATGCAAGTCTCAGGTTAAGACCAAATACACCTACCCTGATTCGGATTCCCATAGACACATATTCATACTACCAATGTGATTCTGAGGGGTCTTTCCAGAGCGAAGCTGTTTCCGTACCATCGGTAAACAGAACCTCATATTACACGTATGAGTATCCAATACCCAAATATATGAAAACTATGTCGTTACGCTTCCTTAACGCGCACAAGTGTAATACTAGCCTATTCCGCATTATCGATGTCCAGTCTCGATAATGCTACGACTATGGATATTTAATGATTAAACCTTTAGTGGATTGATACTGCCTCATATCTTATTAATCCGGAACTAATCATAAAGACTTTTATCATTTATATATTCAAGTAATCTAATTACAAAATGATAAAATAATAATTTCCTTTGTCACATAGTTAATTTGTACAAAAACCATAATGTCTTTTACAAATAGTGATGATATGGGTCATAATTGTCCAACAATCTCCCATTTAGCCTATAGCCAATCACTCAAGTATCTAACACATGAACTATGTATATGTCGTTCAAACTTTTGCTGAGGAATAACATTCGTCAGCGGATCTGCAATGTTGTCATCTCATGTGACCTTCTCGATCTTCACATCACCACGATGTATGATCTCACAAATCAGATGGAAATGTCGAAGTACCTACTTGGATCGTTGATGAGATCGCGATTCCTTAGCCTTCGCTATAGCCCCGTTATTTCACAATACAAAGGAACAGGCTCAAGTGCTAACGAAACTACTCCTAATCCAATTAGGAATTTACCGATCCAAACTACCTCTTTTGCTGCCTCAGCTGCAGTGATGTATTCTGCTTCTGTTGTTGAATCGGCAACAGTCTATTGCTTAGAAGATTTCCAACTCACTGCTCCGTTATTCAAACAAAGTATGTACCCAGATTGTGACTTACAATCGTCTTTATCGATTTGGAAACTTGAATCGGTAAACCCAGTTACCTCAATTTCTCCATCTCCATAGACTAAGAAAGTATCCTTAGTTCGTCTAAGATACTTAAGGATGTTCTTAACTGCAACCCAGTGACCATCACCTGGATCGGCCTGATAGCGACTACACATGCTCAAAGCATACGAGACATCAGGTCGCATACATATCATGGCATACATAATCGATCTGATTGCAGAAGCGAACGGGATCCGACACATATTGTCTCTCTCATCTTGAGTTTTAGGACACATGTCCTTAGATAGAGTGACGTCATGTGACACTGGCAACAGTCCCCTCTTAGACTAATCCATGTTGAATCTATTCAACACTTTGTCAATGTATGTGCTCTGGGAGAGTCCAAGCAGCTTTCTAGATCTATCCCGGTAGATCTTTATTCCCATAATAAAGGCTGCTTCTCCAAGATCTTTCATGGAGAATTTTAATGAAAGCCTAGCTTTCACCGATTGTAGCATGGGAATGTCATTGCCAATAAGCAATACATCATCTACGTAAAGGACAATGAATGTCAGTACACTCCCACTAACCTTCTTATATACACAAGGATCATCCTCGTTTTGATCGAAATCATATTCTTTTATGATCTCATCAAAACGTTGGTTCCAAGAACGCGATGCTTGTTTCAATCCATAAATGGATCGATTTAACTTACAAACCCTGTTTGCATGTTTTGGTACGAAAAAACCGTCAGGCTATTGCATATAAACATCTTTCAAAAGGTTTCCGTTAAGGAAAGCAGTTTGGATGTCCATCTGCCATATTTCATAATCGAAATATGCAGCAATAGCAAGCATTATCTGAATGGTTTTAATCATAGCAACATGTGAAAAAGTCTCGTCGTAATCGACACCATGTCGTTGATGATACCCTTTCGCTACAAGCCTAGCTTTGTACATTTGTATGTTGCTATCCATGTCAGTCTTCTTCTTGAAGACCCATTTGCAACCAATAGGCTTTACGCCTTCTGGTGCATCAACCAATGTCCAAACTTGGTTGGTATACATGGAATCCATTTCAGACTTCATGGCTTCATGCCATAAAGCGGAATCGATATCTTGTATCACTTCCTCATACGTAGCCGGCTCATTATCCTGAATAAGATTAATATCTACGTGAGGTGAGATCAGAAACCCATACCTCTCAGGTTATTTTCTGACTCTCTCTGACCTACGCGGTTCTTGTGTATTAGAAGATTATGGTACAATCTCATCCCTGATGAACTGTTCGTGTTCGGTTGGGATTCGGTGCCCGGAATAGTATCACTCCAATTTTCATCGAGTTCTACTTTCCTCTCATTTACCACCGTATTTAGGAATTCCTTTTCAAGGAAAACCGCATGTGGAGCAACAAATACCTTGTTCTCTTGTGGGTGGTAGAAGTAATATATTTTGGTTTCCTTATGATATCCTACAAATAGGCACTTATCCGATTTGGGTTCAAGTTTGGTACCATCCAAACGTTTAACGTATGCCCAGCATCCCCAAATCTTCAGGAATGAGAAACCCGGTTTCTCTCCTGTCCATATTTCATATGGAGTTTATTGAACAGACTTTGATGGAACCTTTTTCAAAATAAGTATTGCAATGTTCAATGCATATCCCCAGAAGGAAATTGGTAGCTCTGTGCGACTCATCATAGACCTTACCATGTCCAACAAAGTTCGGTTTCTCCGTTCGGACACACCGTTTAATTGAGGTGTTCCGGGAGGAGTCCACTATGAAAGAATACCATACTCTTTCAAATAATCAAGAAACTCATTGCTTAAGTATTCTCCACCACGGTCCGACCGTAATGTTTTAATACTTTTCCCGGTCTATTTTTCTACTTCGTGTCGAAACTCTTTGAATTTCTCAAAGGTTTCCGACTTATGCCTCCTAAGATACATATAACCATAACGTGATGCTTCATCCGTAAAGGTTACGAAGTATTCATATCCACCTCTAACCTGGCTAGATATGGGCTACCATACGTCACTTTGAACGAGGGCTAACAGTTCGGTGGCACGTGCACCTTTACCACTAAAAGGTGTTTTAGGCATTTTGCCTAATATACAAGATTCGCAGAAGTCACATGAATTTAGATCAAATCCGTCCAAGTATCCACTCTTTGAAAGTGTGTATATACGAGTCTTGTTAATGTGTCCCAGACGACAATGCCACATATAAGTTTCATCTTTGTTACTTAATTTAAGCCTTTTGTTTATCATGTTATATGTTTGAGATTGATTTATATTCAAAATATAAAGACCATTATTACATCAGCACTGCATATCTCAAAATCATTTTTATAAACAAAACACCATGTGTTTCTGAATACAAAAGTATACCCACATTGGTTAAGCAAGATACATATATAATGTTTCTAGTTAAACTAGGTACATAATAGCATTTTGATAAATTAAGTACATGCCCCGAGGGCAGTTCCAAAATGTAAGTCCTAACAGTCAAAACGGTGACTCTAGTCCCATTTCCAACTCGGAGGTCGATCTCTCATGAAGTCAGTCTCCTGCTAATCTGCAGATCCTACACATCAATACATATATGAGTACCACAACCAGAATCAAAAATCCAATTTTTAAAACTAGAAGTAGACAGGTTTATTTCAATAACAAACAGACTGAAGCCGGAGCCTTGTCCACCTTCACTTCCTTCATGTGCGCCTTGCACGGCAGTCACGCTTCTAGTGACCCCGTTTTCCACACTGCAGGCAGACATCTTGGGATTTGTCATTTTCCTTCCCAGAAGACTTTGATGATTTGGCCTTGCCCTTTCTTTTCTTTTTCTTCTTCACACCTCCAGTAGCATTTGGCCAAGCCTTGGCAGACTGCGATGTCGAAGCGAAGTGCGCCTCGAGCTTTTTGCCCTTTAAAAGCTCTTTTTCTGCCTCTTTCAGCATTGCCATCAACTCTCCAATAGTATTTTCTTGGTTCATCATATTGTAGTTCATTATAAACCCGCCCCAACTGTCAGGCATAGACTGTAATATCAAATCTATAGAAGTCTCAGCCTCGAAGACTATGCCCAACTGTCCCAACTGTTCGATGTCAGCAAACATCTGTGACACATGGTGCTCGACAGATGTACACTCTGACATACGAGAGCGAAAAAGCTTCTTCTGCAATTCGTACCTCTGTGATCTAAGGTTAGATCGATGAAGGTCCCTCAATTTCAACATCATTTCATAGGGATCCAATCCCTTATTTTGACGACGAAATTGTGGGGCCATTGCAGCAAGCATGACGTATTGAGTAGTTGAGTTGTCATCGCTATGAGTCTTCCAAAGCTCAAGCTCAAGCGGCTGCTCAATTCCGGGCTTAGGCCCGAGAGGTATCTCTATTGTATAGAGCATCTTCTCAGCCCCCAGGATAATCCTGAGGTTCATATCCCAGTCAGGAAAGTTGCACCATTAAAGACATTTTCGGCCATGATAATGTCTCTAACGTTGATCTTTACGGCCATCTTAATTGCAATAGTCTAACTATTCAATTAACGATTTTGGGTATAGTCCAACTGTTACAATAAAAATATTAAAATATTAGTCCAACTAATAAATATATAAAATGACGAAAATAATTTGAAAGCGCGTATTTGGCAAGTATTTTAACGAAATTGCAAATTCAATACTGGCCTCCCACTATTTTTCGGTGAGCCTCTAACCCTCTGTTGAGTACTCGGGAAACCTAGTTTCCTAGTGGGCTAGGATCACGTTAAATAACACACAACCTTGACTTTGGCCAACAAGCTGTATGATATTTAACTAGGTAGATCCCTAAGATCAATTGCATCTCATCCAATTCCTAGATCAGGTAGGTGGACCTCCAAGTCCGAAACATATATACAATATATATGTCAATATATCCAATATATTTCATAACATTTTCCTCTGAATCAACTAAGCCTTGGCTTTGGCTCAACAAGCTTAATGATTCCAGTTAAGCGGGACCCATTGAGAGTGGGAAAGCTTTGTAATCCATGTCGATGAACAAGAAGTGACATTGACTTTGGCCAACAAGTCACACCTGCCCAAGACATGCGATATATAACAAAGCCTTCGTGGTTCAAACACATCCACGATGAACATTGATCTTGACTTTGGCCAACAAACCAATGCCAATCTTGGATCTTGAGATAGAAACACTCAATGGAAAGAAATCGCTTAATATTGGTTTGAGGGTTTTTCGCGTAAATTGGAAACCAATTTATTATCTTTGATTAGGTCTCATCATACACCCTTAAGCATGCATTCTAAAAGCATAATAAGGCGCGTAATAAATAATAAAGATATGCTGATGGATATTTAACAAATTATTCCTAGAACAAATCTCTCCATTTCCTCTCCCCGGCTAGCACTATTTTAACTTCTACTCAATTACATAATACAATAACGAAACCTCATTAACATTGAGGGGAATTGTTCAGAAGAAAAATACAAAGAGTCAAGAGATTAAAGGCTGGACACGCAGGTCCAATTTAATAAATTCTAAATTTATTACAACAATTTCCAAAATTGCCCTCACCCTTCTAATATCCATCTGATATACATTATTCATACAATACATCCATGTATTCACACAAAGCATGTTATTCAATCAATCTAATCCAATTAATTAATCTTTGAATTAATGACCATCCAATATTCAAACAACGATTTGATTTGCGCGAGTCCAACTCGTTTAAGAATAAGTACTCAAAGTGCGTATTCTTGAATTATATCGAACAAAAATTTTAAATCCAATTTAATTTTTATTCAATACTAATTCTAATTTAATTCCAAATTAAATAATTACACTTATTTTACTGCCTTTTAGACTTAGATTCTAAATCCAATCTATATAGGTCTCAAAGGCCCAATTAACATCCAATGTCAATTTAATTAAAGTCCAATGGGCTTTTAATTAATTCTTAAGGCATGGACTTTGGCAACCAAAGCCCAATAAGGAATCACCCTATTTGCCAAAAATTAATTTAGGCCCATTAGGCCTAATTAAATAGTTAAAGGCCAATTATTCTATTTGGACTTTGTGGAATGGTTTTAGGCCCAATTTGGATCCAATCCAATTGTCCTAAACCAATTTGGCCTAATCAAGCCCATTAAGCCCAAATACAACAATATTAGCCCAATTCAAAATTAAAGACTAATTTATTTAATTACAATATTCCAAATCTCACAATTATTTTAATTAAAGTGTAATTTCCATAATCAATTAATTAATCCAATATTTCCAAAACATCAATTAAACTAATTAATCATGCTTAAACATATTCAATTCATGTCCAACACAATGGAAGCAAAATCAATCTATATCATGCTTCTTTATTCACGACAATGTGCATAATTTGTATCAAATTTTGATTTCAATCTAATTAAATCAACAATCAATATACTCATCATGCTTTAAACACATCCAATGGTCTAAAATCAAAAATCACCATGATACATCTATGGTTCATACTTTCGGCCAAGCAAGGAAATTGGGGAAAATTTATCCAATCAATTTTCTCAAATTTTAAGATGCATATATCTAATTCATCATCATCCAAGCTCAACCAAACCATCAATTTGAAGAAATCATGCTCAAATCACAAAAACCCCAAATTAAAGTATATAAACCCTAAATTCATTTCATGCTTAGACAAGGCTCTGATACCATTGTTGGGTTCCTAGAATATGCCAAGGATCTTCTAAGTCATGATTAGTGTGAATACTAAAAGAAGTTGCGGAAAAAAACTTACATTGATCGGTTGGATGGATGTATGAAGTTCAAAATTTTTTGGTGTTGGTGAAGAGCTCCAATCTTTCCCTTGTGTTCCAAACTCTAGGATTGGTTTCCCTAACACCTTGAATGACTCATTGGAAGTGCTAGCTTGAAGAAAGTTTGAAACAAAATTTCAAAGGAGGAAAGGGAAGCTCACGGCAATGGTGAGGGAGAGAGAGAGAGATTTTCAAGTTTTTGTGTTATGTAATTGATTTCCAAAATCCAATTACCATTTACCAAAAATCCAATTAGGTAAATGTCATTCCAAATGAATAAAATAATGCAAAGTGTGTTGGTTGGTGTTAGTGTGTAAAACAAGCCATCTAAGATTTGATTTAATCATCAACCACTTCCATTACTAGTCAAACTAGTTGATGTAAGTCAAGTGGGTCCCACCACTTGTAAATTCCAAATTTAAGTCGAACAATCCAACACGCGACTTCGTTTGGGCTCGGGTTTGTTTAATTTCGAATTAACGAATTTGTCGTTGCGACATTATTATTAAAGTCGCTAACGAATTAATTCTAAATTAATTCGTTTGCCCGAATTAAAATCCAATTTTAATTCCGCATTGAAATATAATTTCAATAAATATATCGAATATATTATTTAATCGATTAAATCTAAATTAATCGTTCTCTCTCTTCTATTCGAATTTTATCCCAGATAAATTCTCGTAATTAATCCCAGATTAATTTTCTCTCTCTTATAATTAATCCCAGATTAATTCTGTTCGAGTCAAACATCATCGGTGAATCTTTGGGAAGTGACCAATGAGATCCCTGGATATGTTGACAGTAAATCTGGTCGTCGGACTATCCGAACACGTGCGTACCCCGTACCATATTCTTTCCGATTTATAAGACATGGTTGGCTTCTAGCAAAGTACCGTGCCTACCCAATTCTCCAGAAATATTCTTTTAAGGAATACATAATCTATACCAGGCGTAGTATACTAAGTATTGCGTATTACGATCCAGCATCGGATGTCACATGCTAGGCCTGGGGCTGGAATTGTGTCTGCCCCGTACGAAGCATATATCGGATCACTAGCAACCAGTCTCTTTAATCGGATAATCATGAAATTGTCATATTATCCCGATAGTTGCAACATAATAGAGTACCAGTTCTGTATCCCTGCGTGATCATCATCTCCATATGACTGAAGTGACACTTCCTTCTTGACATCACACCCAATACACTACGATTCTCAATAAACCCAAAAGAGGCATACACATAACCTGTTAAAGTCCCAGACGACCAAAACCAAAGCGTATTGATTTTCGCAAGTATTATCGATGCAAGTCTCAGGTTAAGACCAAATACACCTACCCTGATTCAGATTCCCATAGACACATAGTCATACTACCAATGGGATTCCGAGGGGTCTATCCAGAGCGAAGCTGTTTCCGTACCATCGGTAAACAAAATCTCTTATTACACTTGCATGAGTATCCAATACCCAAATATATTAGAACTATGTCGTTACGCTTCCATAACGCGCACAAGTGTAATACTAGCCTATTCTGCATTATCGATGTCCAGTCTCGATAATACTACGACTATGAATATTTAATGATTAAACTTTTAGTGGATTGATACTGCCTCATAACTTATTAATCCGGAACTAATCATAAGGACTTTTATCATTTATATATTCAAGTAATCTAATTACAAAATGATATAACAGCAATTTCTTTTGTCACATAGTTAATTTGTACAAAAACCACAATGTCTTTTACAAATAGTGATGTTATGGGTCATAATTGTCCAACAGAAAGCGGTGAAGAGATTGATCAAATGATTTCAAGATTTACAATCATTATAAACAATCTAGGTGCTCTAGAGAAAATCATTGGACCAAGTTATCAAGTGAAGAAAATTCTTAGATCATTCCCTAAAGAGTATAGAAGCTACATTTCTTCCATCAAAGAAGCAAACGACATGAACACTTT
Organism: Zanthoxylum bungeanum; assembly: GCA_019454045.1. NCBI lineage: Eukaryota > Viridiplantae > Streptophyta > Magnoliopsida > Sapindales > Rutaceae > Zanthoxylum > Zanthoxylum bungeanum. The sequence continues at coordinate 13,702 of SKCR01029365.1, read as the reverse complement.
GAAGCTAGATGATTTGGTCGGAAAATTGCTAGAATATGAGATGGAGATCAAAAAGGATAAAAAGGAAGAAGAAAAAAAGAATAAGAAGAGATTAGCCCTTAGGTCATTTGTGAGAAAAAAGAATGATGTTAGCTCAAGAGATGAAAATGAAGATAGTGATGATGAGTTGGCACACATGACAAATAAATTCAAGACGTTCCTCAAATCCGAAAAGCTTAAAGGAAAATCAAGAGTTGATGAGAAGAAATAAGAAAAATGGCCGCGAAGCACAAGAAATTAATTTTCTATGAGTGTGAAAAATCGGGTCATATAACTACCGACTGCCCACTAAAGAAATTCAAAGGAAAATCCATGAAGAAGGCAATGATAGCAACATGAAGCGATAGCGACTCTAACTCATCCGAGGAAGAAATTGAAGAGGGAACAAATCTCGCATTTATGGCAATCGAGGATGTTGACTTCTTTTTTGAAAGCGAATAAGAAAAGGTACATAACTCTCTTGAATTTAATGAATTGCTAGATGCTTTTAATGAATTATATGAGTTATGTGAATTGCTTAAAAGAAGAATAAAATGAGTAAAAACGAGCATTCATTATTATTAAATGATCATGAATTAACTACTGAGAAAAATGAAATGCATAACTGCGGGAATATACAATCACAAATAGACTTTGATTCGAAATTAAGTTGAGCGAAGCTGAATTTTTTATAAATTATAATTATGTTTGGATTGATGGAAGTAGATGATTTATAATGAAATGTAACCTAATGAAATAGAATGGAACAGAACAGATTGAAGGGTAATGTATCATAATCTTATTTGGGAAAAAAAGAGATTTATAGTGTAATTTTCTAAAATATTATTTGATAAACAAATAGTAATGGAATGAAATGTAACTAAACAGGTTTTAAAGACAATCATACCTTATTAAATTATAAAAGTAAAAAAGATAAATATTTTAATATTTTTTCAAGGGGTAAATTTATGTTTACAAGTAATGTTATTTTTTAATGAGCGGCTCATTTTCAATAGCTCAATGCCTTTTTTTTATTAAATTCCCTTCCATCTACTTCCCCATTTCCATCCCCTTCCCCTCTATTTCATCCCATTCTATCAATCCAAATAATAAATTTTAAATATTTTTAATTATATTACACTTCATTTTATTTCCTTCCATCAATCCAAGCATAACTTAACTGTAGGTTAATAATTCTTGAATTCCTTTGAAATTATACACAGCCAATGTTATTAAAATTCACGAAAGGGACTTGCCAACAAAATTATTTTTGTCTCTATCTAACAATGAACAAGTTGATATAAAATTACTGTCCATGAATTTAATAATTCTTAAATTCCTTTGAAAGTATACACAGCCAATGTTATTAAAATTCACGAAAGTGACTTAAAGGATGGTTACGAAACTTCTTATATTGCCAGGTCTAAGGAAGATTTAGTATGTGCATAATTTTTCAATGAAAAGTTAGAATAAAAAAATGAATTTTGGACCACCTCCAATACGTAATTATATTTTTTAAATGGCACATATGTAATTACGTAATTTTAATTACCATGTATATTTATGTCTTTTTACATATGAATTGGCTAAATAGAAATTCTATTTTAAGCTTGTACTAAATGTGATTCACTATTCAATTTGGACTTCTAAATAATTCACCCACTAATTAATTTAAAGATATACAATTTTAATTAAAAAAATCTATTATATTAAATTATCGTCAAAATTAGTGAAACATTTCATTTAATTGTAAAAGTTATCGGATAAGGATGCATAGTAAATAATTAAGAAATTTCAACGATACCAATTATACCACCATTCCATAACAAATACAAAAAATTTAATTAAAATAATTAAAAAAATAAAAAATACAAGCCAATCGATAATCATAATGTGTATAATTTTTTGACATACTATGAAACAAATTGACATACTATGTATAATTTTTTGATTTGTTTATGATCATCCAGCGGCTAATTATTTTTTTATGTTTTAACATGGATATCTTTACATCAAAAGTCACCTATATATATATAAATCAAATTGAAAAAATAATTAAATATATTAATTAACAGTAATCAAATACAAAAAAAAAAAGAAAAAAAGAAACATCTGAAAAATATTATTAAATTTATATCTCTATGTTTTTAAAAAAAAACACAAGTTACTTTTTTAAAATTAGGTTTTTGAGCGCCAATATTAATAATTATAGCATTAGATTAAAGTGTAATTAGAGTAATTTATTAAGATAATTAAATAAAATAATTCTAATAAATATTAGGTTTTACAAAAATTTTATATAGAAATAATATATTTTATATAGAAATAATATATTTTATTATATTTAATGATACTTAAAAATAAATTTTTTAAAGATACTTAAAACTCAATTTTTTAAAGATACTTAAAAATCAATTATTTAAAAAACTTTTTAACTTCAATGGTGATGCAATATTATAAAAAAACAATCATTCTATTTTGCATGAGAGTATATCCGAACTGGTCAAATAATGAGGAACTATAGATTACAGCTTTGTCTGTTCGGACACGTCATCGGACATGATAAAATATTTTTTTTTAAATAAAATTAATGAAGAAAAGTGATAAATAGTGAATTCAATTGAAAAATATTTTTCTGTAAAATTTTACAAATTTTAATTTATAGTTCAGAAGAATGAGATATGAGTATTTGAAAATATTGTTGATGTAAAATCATCAAGCACGTCATCGGACATTTTATAGTATTTTTTTGTCAAAATAAAAAATAAATAATATTTGTTTTAAAATTTATGATTGTTTTGGAAATTTTTGAAATCCCACTATCAAATCACCTGACCTACGCTTAACCGGAGCAGGTAAAATCTCCGACTACCCCATGCTCTTATAAGAAGTTCACATTTATGATTTGTTAATCAATAATGTGTAATTTTTTTTATGAGACACTTTATATTTTGAGATATATTTATTTTTAAAATTTAAAGTTAAAATAGAAAAAAAATAAATCAATTTTGGACTCCCACCTCCTATAAGTAATCATGCCCTTATTTTTTTAAATGGCACATATGTAAATATTTTATTTTATCATGTATATTATATCATTTTATATGTGAGTGGATTATAGTTTAGTTGGCTTAACTCTGGGAGTCAGAGTAAGAGGTCACAAGTTTTAATCTTAAGGGATATATTTAATTTAGGTTTGATTGGGATGAGAGTGTAATATTTAAGAATGATGATTTTAAAAAAAAATTAAAAATTATAAGTGGACTAAAAGCAAATTTTATTAAAGATATATATATAAGTAATCATGCCCTTAATTTCTCTAATTATATATATATATATATATATATATATATATATATATATATATATATATATATATATCTAAGTAAAAAATAAAAAAAATTGAAATCGTTAGAATCCCTCCTATAAGTAATCATGCCCTTATTTTTTTTTTTTAAAAGTATAAGTGGACTAAAAGCAAATTTTATTTTAAGTTTTGGACAAAAAGGTCATTAGCACGACTCAATTTGGACTTTTAAATAATCCTCCCACTAATTTAAAGATATACATATTTTTTTAATGAAAAAATTCTATTGTATTAAATTATTATCAATTGAGGCTATATGAAGGTCATTGTCCATGTCAAAATCAGTGAAACAATTTCATTTAATTATAGAAGTTATCGGATAAGGATGCAAAACGGTTTCAATTAGGGAAGCACACGATTCGGTTATGATTCAAAATTCTAACCGAATCACGAGGTTGGTGGTTTGGCAGAGTAGCCGAACTGTAATCGAACTTTAATCGGTCGAACCGTATAGTTCATTTCGGTTTAAGGTTTGAAATTGATTTTTTTTAATAAATTAAATTAAATTATTATAAAAATACTAAAAAAATTAAAGATTCATTAAAAAAATAAATAATAAATTTAAATTGTTATAAAAATAATAAAAAATTAAAGATTTACTAAATAGTAAGACTAAAAGAAGACATTGATAATTTATCTATTGTTTTACGAAAAAAAATAAAAAGAGTTTGCACTTAAATAAGTTGTTTGTGTATCCTATTGAGGCGTAGATGAATCAAAATTCACGTAATACTATTGCATTTTCGGCCTAATACCATTTGCTTACAAAAAGTACACTATTTATAATACGACTAAATTAAATTAATTGCTTTTTTAATATGTGCAATATGAGAGTTTAAAGATTTCAAACCATCTTGTACACATAAATTCAAAATATGACATGCACATCGAATATGGAAAAATTTCCCAAATTTGGTTGGCAAACAACTTTAAGTTCATTAATTGATGCAATATTAACCGATGCATTATCAAATCTAATAGTTAAATTTTTTTGCACTAATCCATATTGCTGTAAAATATTACCAATCATTACATAAATATATGTGCAGTATGTGCATCATCAAAAAGCCTAAATGCAATAATTCCTTTTTGAATAAATCACGAATCATCAATCCAATGACATGTCACATCCATGTATGGATGTGCATGTCAATGGTCACTCAATATCTCACTATAAATTGAAATACGTCCTTTAAGTTTAAAAAATAATTCCCTTAAATTATTTTGACATTTTGCACACAATTCCATCATTTTTCTTTTACATGTCATCCTAGTAGGTTTACATGCATCATTTTTAAAATTTTCATGTATTAAATCATTAAAAGACGCTTTTCACCAAAAGTAAAAGCTAAATGTTACATGACAAAAAATTTAGTTAGATTATATTTCCATTGAGATTCATATATTTAAATTATTTAGTAGAAGAAGATGAACTTGGACTAGAAGTAGAAAACCTTGTCATTTGTGTTTATGTTGTATCAATCATAAACTCAGCTTTATGAGTACTCCTCATATGATCCGTTATAGTTCCGTACCCACCTATGTGTTTGTAAATTTTTCCACAATAATGCAGACATCATTCTTCTCACCGGTGATATCATTCAAGATATAGTGAAATATTTTGTCAACATTTCAGAATTCGATTCTCACTTGAATACGTGAAGTCGTTTCAATGGTGGTATATTGAGTGGTATTATCAGCCTCAGAAATGTTAATGTTGTGTGATGAAGTTGTCATTATAATGAAGAGATTGAGATAATAAGAGAATAAATTGATTGAACATATGAGATTTGAGAAATTGAGAGAGTGAAAAGAGAATAAACGATTGTATGGTCCTAAAAAATGAGTTAAAGGGGGTTATTTATAGTGTTTTTATTTTTTATTTTTTATGTGCCTAAAATACCCCATAAATATGGTTGTAGGATCACATTAGACATTTTAATTTTTTTTTTTATCATTAAATATATATATATATATATTATATATATATATATATATATATATATCTAAGTAAAAAATAAAAAAAATGAAATCGTTAGAAATCCCTCCTATAAGTAATCATGCCCTTATTTTTTTTTTTTAAAAGTATAAGTGGACTAAAAGCAAATTTTATTTTAAGTTTTGGACAAAAAGGTCATTAGCACGACTCAATTTGGACTTTTAAATAATCCTCCCACTAATTTAAAGATATACATATTTTTTTAATGAAAAAATTCTATTGTATTAAATTATTATCAATTGAGGCTATATGAAGGTCATTGTCCATGTCAAAATCAGTGAAACAATTTCATTTAATTATAGAAGTTATCGGATAAGGATGCAAAACGGTTTCAATTAGGGAAGCACACGATTCGGTTATGATTCAAAATTCTAACCGAATCACGAGGTTGGTGGTTTGGCAGTAGCCGAACTGTAATCGAACTTTAATCGGTCGAACCGTATAGTTCATTTCGGTTTAAGGTTTGAAATTGATTTTTTTAATAAATTAAATTAAATTATTATAAAAATACTAAAAAAATTAAAGATTCATTAAAAAAATAAATAAATAAATTTAAATTGTTATAAAAATAATAAAAAATTAAAGATTTACTAAATAGTAAGACTAAAAGAAGACATTGATAATTTATCTATTGTTTTACGAAAAAAAATAAAAAGAGTTTGCACTTAAATAAGTTGTTTGTGTATCCTATTGAGGCGTAGATGAATCAAAATTCACGTAATACTATTGCATTTTCGGCCTAATACCATTTGCTTACAAAAAGTACACTATTTATAATACGACTAAATTAAATTAATTGCTTTTTTAATATGTGCAATATGAGAGTTTAAAGATTTCAAACCATCTTGTACACATAAATTCAAAATATGACATGCACATCGAATATGGAAAAATTTCCCAAATTTGGTTGGCAAACAACTTTAAGTTCATTAATTGATGCAATATTAACCGATGCATTATCAAATCTAATAGTTAAATTTTTTTGCACTAATCCATATTGCTGTAAAATATTACCAATCATTACATAAATATTATGTGCAGTATGTGCATCATCAAAAAGCCTAAATGCAATAATTCCTTTTTGAATAAATCACGAATCATCAATCCAATGACATGTCACATCCATGTATGGATGTGACTGTCAATGGTCACTCAATATCTCACTATAAATTGAAATACGTCCTTTAAGTTTAAAAAATAATTCCCTTAAATTATTTTGACATTTTGCACACAATTCCATCATTTTTCTTTTACATGTCATCCTAGTAGGTTTACATGCATCATTTTTAAAATTTTCATGTATTAAATCATTAAAAGACGCTTTTCACCAAAAGTAAAAGCTAAATGTTACATGACAAAAAATTTAGTTAGATTATATTTCCATTGAGATTCATTATATTTAAATTATTTAGTAGAAGAAGATGAACTTGGACTAGAAGTAGAAAACCTTGTCATTTGTGTTTATGTTGTATCAATCATAAACTCAGCTTTATGAGTACTCCTCATATGATCCGTTATAGTTCCGTACCCACCTATGTGTTTGTAAATTTTTCCACAATAATTGCAGACATCATTCTTCTCACCGGTGATATCATTCAAGATATAGTGAAATATTTTGTCAACATTTCAGAATTTCGATTTCTCACTTGAATACGTGAAGTCGTTTCAATGGTGGTATATTGAGTGGTATTATCAGCCTCAGAAATGTTAATGTTGTGTGATGAAGTTGTCATTATAATGAAGAGATTGAGATAATAAGAGAATAAATTGATTGAACATATGAGATTTGAGAAATTGAGAGAGTGAAAAGAGAATAAACGATTGTATGGTCCTAAAAAATGAGTTAAAGGGTTATTTATAGTGTTTTTATTTTTTATTTTTTATGTGCCTAAAATACCCCATAAATATGGTTGTAGGATCACATTAGACATTTTAATTTTTTTTTTTATCATTAAATATATATAATATATATATATATATATATATATATATATATATATATATATATTTTGACCGTTACAGTTAAGGGTTGAAACCATTAGCCGTTACGTTTAACGGTTTAAACCATTAGCGTAACGGCTAACGGTTTCAAACCGTATCAATTACGGTTCGAACGGTCCAACCGCCTAAATCGGCGGTTGGAAATTATCTCAACCTTAATTGAACCGGACTCGACCAGTTTAGTTACGGTTCTTGATTCGGTTGCATAATCAACGGTTTGGTTTATGATTGATAAATGGTTCAATTATGGTTCGATTATGATTCCAAACCGCAACCGTGTGCATGTCTAGTTCCAATTGTACCATCATAACTACTACACAAAAATAATTAAAATAATTAAATAAATAAACAATACTAGCCAATTGATAATCATGATACCGCATCTCTTACTACGAAACAAATTGACATAGCTATGTAATATATATGACATATGACTTGTAATTTTTTGATTTGTTTACTATCATCCAATGGCTATGATTTTTTTTTTTTTTTTTTTTTTTTTTTTAATCTTTTAACATGTATATCTTTACATCGAAAGTCACTTGTGCTTATAAAAATCAAATTTAAAAAATAATTAAATATATTAAATAACAGTAATCAAATACAAATAAAAAGCAGTTGAAAAATAACATTAAATTGACATGTCTATGTTCTTTAAAAAAAAACTCAAGTTACATTTTTTAAATTAGGTTTTTGAGAATTTATTTAACTATTAATAACTTATATCATTATATTAAAGTGTAATTAGAATAATATATTAAGATAACTAAATAAAATAATTCTACATAAATATTCGGTTTTACAATAATTTTCTATAGAAATAATATATTTTATAATTTTAAATATATATTTTATTATTTTTAATGATACTTAAAAATCAAATTTTTTTTTTACTTTTTCAATTCAATGGTGATGCAGTATTATAAAAACAGTCATTCTACCTTGCATGACGATATATCCTAACAAGCAAGTAGCGGGGCACATGGGACATCCTGCCTAGACCCGGTCACAGTTCCGATTTAGAACCGTTCAGGTTCGATTTCGGAATCAAAACATGTTTTGTTCAGTTCGATTAGGGTTGGACCCTAGCCAAACCGAACGGAACTGGACTGTTCCAACGGTTCGAACCGAACTATTGGAATCGTTTGGTTCCAACGGTCTGTTAGCCATTGGGCAGGCCCAACAGCTAGTAGCCATTGGGCTACACATAAGAGTGGCAATGGGCCGAGCCAGGCCCATGAATATTTTTTTAAGCTCGGGCCCAGGCTGTTATTGGGCCGGCCCGGCCCGTCTCGGGCTCGGGCTTGGGCCGGTCCTATTTTTTAATAATAAAAAATTATATATATATAATTTATTATTTAAATATGAAAATATATATAATTTATTATATAAATATAAAAATATATATAATATACTTTTAAACCCGGGCCGGGCCAGGCCCGAGCTTAATGTGCTAAGCCCGGCTCGGGTCCGAGCTCGAGCCGGGCCTTTATTTCTAGGGCCTGGCCCGAGATTTTTTATCCCGGGTCGGCCCAAAGTCTGGGCCGGCTAGACCGGGCCTAGGCTTTTTTGCCATCCCTAGCTACACAGTGGCTCCCTGCCATACAAAATGTTTTATTTTTTTAAATCAAATTACTAAATTATCCTAAGAACATTAGTAAAACGGCTAGTTTTAGGGAGAATTTATGTATCACAAAAATAATCCAAAAATGTATAAATATGGGTCATTCTTCATTTTTTCAACACAACAATTCTCAATTCTCTCAAATTCTTTAATTCTCTTATTCTTGATTCTCTCATCTTCAATTTTTCATATTGGTTTAAATTTACAATTCTTCATATTAATAAAAAATGAAAAGCTCATCTGACAACACCATGTCTAATTTGCCAACCCAAGAGAGCCGCCAAAGTATCGGTTCACGGAGAAGAGAAGTTAAGTCTCGATCTTCCGATATTTTCAAAATTCATTTTCATTTAGTCGAGACAGAAAATGAAGGCCCGAGAGCAATATGCAATTATTGTGGTGTATCTTACAAATTTACTAGAGGCTATGACAATATGAACAAGCACTTGAATAGACATCATGCTTTTGAAATTGGACTTGATACAACGCAAACTCAAATGGGCAGGTAGCTTCATCTATTAGAGGTACGAGTTCTTTAGATTTATTTAAATATTTCGATGCTAAAAATAGAGAAGAATTTGCTAAATTTACTTGTATGACACATATTTCTTTAAGTTTTAGTGAAAAATTGACAGCACTATTATATTGAGAAAATACTTGCTAAATATAACAAAGGAGATCTAAACGTAGCTAGAACTACTGTGGATCTTGTTGGATAATATGACCCATAGCGTCACTATTTGTACAGATCATGGTGTTGTTGTACAAATTAACTATGTGACAAAGGAGATTGCACTCTTATCATTTGTGATTAGATCACCTTAGATGTATAAATGATGAGAGGTCCCTATGATTTGTTCTTGGACGGAGAATGATATGAGACAGTATCAGTCCACGTAGGATAAATCATTAAACATCCCTAGCCGGAGTATTATCGAGACAGGACATCGATAATGCGGAATAGGCTAGTATTGCACTTGTGCGCGTTGTGAGGGCACAACAGCATAGTTCTCATATATTTAAGTATTGGATACTTATGCAAGTGAGATAGGAGGTTGTGTTTCACCGATGGTACGGGAAACAGCTTCGCTCTGGATAGACCCCTCGGAATCCCATTGGTATTATGACTATGTGTCTATGGGAGTCCGACATCAGGGTAGGTGTATTTGGTCTTAACCTGAGACTTGCATCGCTAATGCTTACGACAATCAATATACTTTGGTTGAGGTCGTCTAGGACTCTAACCGGTTCTGTGTACGCCAATACTGGGTATATTGAGAATCGTAGAGTGTTGGGTGTGATGTCAAGACGGAAGTATCACTCCAGTCATAGTGGAGATCATGTCACGCAGGATACGGTATTAGTGCTCTTAAGTGATGCGCATCCAATCGTGATATTATGACTGGGTCATGAATATCCGATTATAGAGACTAGTTACCAGACATCCGACATGTGCTTCGGACGGGGCAGACACTTATCCAGCCCCAGCCCTAGCACGTGACTATCCGATACTGGACCGACATACGCAATACTTGGTATACTACGCTTGATATAGATCTTAAATATTCTTAGATGGATATGTCCGGAGAATTGGGTAGACCTGGTGCTTTGCTAGGAGTCGACCTTGTCTCGTAAATCGGTAGAACGTAGTACTTGGTACGTACGTGATTCGGATACGCCGACGACCGTATTTACTGCCAATATATCCGGGGATCTCATGGGTCGCTTCCCAATAATCCACCGATGACGTATGACTCGTACTCTATATTAATCTGGGATTAATTAGAAGAGAGAGAAAATTAATCTGGGATTAATAACGGAGATATTTTATCTAGGATAAAATATCGTCTAAAGAGAGAGAACGATTAATTTGGAATTAATCGGTAAGTTAATATATTCGATATATTAAACGAAATTGGATTTCAACGCGGAATTAAAATTAGATTTTAATTCGGGCGAACGAATTAATTTGGAATTAATTCGTTAGGGACGTGAATAGTGAATTCGCTAGGCGTAATCATTTAATTACGACGCGACGGAAAAATCGCTAATTGGGAATTAGCGAACCCGAGCCCGAGTGTGATTGCGAGCGCATTCGTATTCCGAATTCGAGTGTGGCAACGCAAGTCACATCAAGCGTCAAATCATTCGTCACATCAAGCGTCAAATCAAATGTCACTTTGAGTGATGTGACATCTTGTCACTTGATTGAATGAAAGATGTGACTTTGATGTAGTTGGTAGTGGTTGGAAAAGGCTTTTAAAAGTTGATGGTAATATATTGTTACATATATTACTTTGACTTTTGAAAAGTGTATATCATATATTTAATTTTAGAAATTATATATAAGATATACCAAACCATTTTTTTTACAACTAATATACAACTCTCTCTCTCTCCCATTTTCTCTCTTCATGTTCACGCCCAAATGGGCAAATAGCTTACTGGTTTTAACCAGTAAAAACGTGAGCAGTGGGGAAGCTTGGAGTGGGATTTTGTGGCGAAATCTCAAGTGCTAGCACACTTACGGAACATGCGAAGGTGGTAGGGAGGTTCACCCATGAGCCGGGATCCGTTCGACGAAGCTTGGAGCTCCGTTTCGCAGCTCAAAAATAGAAGACGGAAGGCAGTGAACTGCACAACCAGTGAGCAGTCCACGCCCAATGCAGTGAGGTTTTTGAAATTTTGTTGCTTGCCGCGTCTCTCAACCGATCGATGTGAGTATTCCGCTACCTCCATTGATGTGTTCACACATGATTTTCATTGCTTGTTTGATCTTGGGACCTATAATAAACCTAAGAGATCTAACTCTTCATTTGTCAAAGAATAGTGGTTCGAGCGTATCGCAATTAGAGTATTCGAGAATCATCGGAAGTCTGATGTATCTCATAAATTGCACACAATCAAATATCGCTCAGCTGTAAATAGGTTTGGTAGATATACAAGTAATCCAGGACAAAACTACATGAAAGACATAATAAGAGTTTCGATGTATCTGAGAGACACCTCAAAATATGGTCTGCATCATACAAGATATCCTGCTGTTCTAGAAAGATACAGTGATACCGAATATCTGATGCAGTGGATTTGGTGGTGCAGCTGTGTCATGGAAATCTTCGAGGCAAACGTGTATTGCCCGGCCTACTATGGAGTTTGAGTTCATAGCATTAGACAAAGCAGTGGAAGGAGCAGAGTTACTTCAAAATTTATAAGAGGACTTTCTAAATTGGACAAAACCAATGCCAACGATAAACATACATTATGATAATCAATTAGCTATCGGGAGAGCCCAAATTACAATGTATAATGGTAAGTCTCGACACAAACATCGAAAACACAATACCATAACACAACTGCTCTCAAGTGGCATAATTTCAGTAGATTATATCAAGTCGAAGAAAAACCTAGCGGATCCACTTACTAAAGGTTTACCTAGAAAGAATGTTGATAAGTAATTGAGGGGAATGAGCTTGAAGCCTACAAATTAAGAATTATTACTGTAGAAACCCAAACTAACTGACTAGAGATCCCCAAATCTAGGTTCAAATATATAACACCTCGATAATATTGACGAATATTACATTATGGGACACATGATACATGAAATAAATTATATACGAACATGTATACATTCATGAAATGACTTTTTGGACATTCGGTAAAATCTTCGTAGTTCCGATATGTAATTTATTCCAAGATTAAATCTGGACAGTCCTTGGTACTTGAGCCATAAATTTTTCATACAAATTCTGATTTTTATAAATGTTATATCTTCGGAAAGCTAAGATCAAGTCCTACAACTTTCGTGCTGGAAATTTTTCCAAATTCGAATTAGAAGTAAGTCCAAAATCAGGATTTACGGGAATGCTATAGTAGATTCAAGAATGGGCTATAATTGAGTGATGTGGAAAATTTTGGGCCACTCATTCCATTACAAAAAATCAGCCATTTCTCTATAAAAGGGGGACTATTCATCCATCCTCTTTCTAGGCCCAAAAGAAAATTTTGAAGGGGTGAGGAAAGATCTCTCTCAAATTTCTTCTTTTGTTATGACATATTTTGAAGGTGAAAGTGATAATTTCAAGCTTCATTCCAAGCATGTGAGTTCCCATAATCCTTTTTCTTTTCTAATTTTGGTTGGTGTATGAATTTTATTCTTATTTTCAAAATACCAATGAACCCTAGTTTCCAATTTTTTTCATTTGAGCTTGGGAAAAGTTGATAGTAAATGTAATCATGCACTTTCATATAGATAAAGCATGTATTAGAATCGTTTATCAAAATATCCAAGTTTCACCAATTTTAAGGGGGTTGGCCGAAAGTGATGAGGAATGGATTGTTTTTTTTTTTTTTTCTTGAGGAAAGTGGAAATGTTTAGCCATGATTTTTTTTGATTTAAGGTGGAAGCTCAAAATGTAGTGTGATTAAGCCTATAGTCAATTGTGTATAAATGATTGTGTTTAGGTTGATGATATGAAATGGGTTATGTCAAGAGTAATTGAAGTTTAGATAATTATCTAAGTAAGTTTTTAGTATGATGGTGTTGGAATTGCACTTAGGAATTGGCTATGGAGAAATAAATAATGGCCTGAAATCTATCCAGCATCGCGACGCCGAGCATGAAAATACTCTATGTTTTAGTTCTGTCTTTTGAGCATCGCGACGCCAAGGGGCTAGCATCGCGACACAGAGA